>LR812523.1:42287829-42567829 GCA_903798195.1 Danio kyathit | reverse complement strand
ACACACACACACACACACACACACACACACACACACACACACACACACACACACACACACATGCACACCAACAAGCACACACACACATCCACATACCGACAAACACACACAGACATGCAGATGCACACATAGATGCACACACAGACACGACACGTGCACACACATGTGCTAACCCATACACACACACACACACAAAGACACGTGGAATCACATGCACAAACACACAAGCAACCAGCCACACGCGCAAAGACACACAAAAACCACACAAACACACACCCACATACAGACAAACACGCACACAGACACCCACCCACCCAGCCACAAGAACACAGACAAACACACATACACACACACAAACTCTCACACACATAAACACACATACACAGGCACAAACACAGCCAAAGACACGTGAACACACAGGCCCAAACACACACACACACACAGACATGCACACACACCCAACCACCCACACATGCGCGCACAAACAGACAAACACAAACACACACACTTACACCCACACACAGACACATACACTCATTAGGCCGGTCACAATAATCAATATATCGACTTATCGCACAACACATGGACATGACCTCAAGCATTTTCACTCATTTTCTTTTCGGCTTAGTCCCTTTATTAATCTGGGGTCGCCACAGTGGAATGAACCACCAACTTATCTAGCATATGTTTTACGCAGCAGATGCCCTTCAAGCCGCAACCCATCAATGGGAAACACCCATACACACTCATTCACACTCATACACTACGGACAATTTAGCTTACCCAATTCACCTATAGCACATGTCTTTGGACTGTGGGGGAGACCGGAGCACCTGGAGGAAACCCACGTGAACACAGGGAGAACATGCAAACTCCACACAGAAATGCCAACTGACCCAACTACGACTTGAACCAGCGACCTCCTTACTGTGAGGCGACAGCACTACCCACTGTGCCACCATGCTGCCTCTCAATCATTTTTGGTGTTGCAAAATATATCGCCCATACAGAAAAAAACAATTCTAGCAGCATTTTAGCTGATTGACAACCTCTCTGTCTCTATTGGAGGTATCAGTGTCAGCATGGTTAAAAAACACTAGTATTTACTATAAATGACTATAGTATATTTCATCATGTGGGTGTCTGACAACTGAAAATACATCTGGTAGCAGATATCACAGCCTGTTCATTTTTACCTTGCACTTTTTTGGTAAACTTTATTACAGTTTTTTCCAACTGCTTACACACAAAATCTTTACGAATTCTGAAACATCTCACTCTAAATGCAAAACTATACTTGCTGTAGTTGTTCCAGTTGCGTTATTTTTTAGTATTTATCTTCAGGAAATCACTGAAGGCATATATCATGTTATCATGACGATATATTGTGGCAATAAGATCGTAACTGTACCGTGCATTTACACTGTGGCCATATTCATCTGTGTAAACACACAAAAAACACATTAACATTATAGCAGACACTGTAAAAAGCTCATTTCCAGCCACTAGACTTTTCTGACAGGGTGTTCCAGTGTCATCCAGTGAGAGAATGTTGTGGGACTGCTATACAGGAGTTATTCTTATGGATTATAGATCGTGAAATTTAGTGGTTTTTATTTTAGCATTTTTTTTTTTAAAGCATGACGGTAAACACGAACGCGGCTATGAATGTATTAAAACATGTGCTTTTTTTGTTTTAAAAATTCGTAATAAGATCGTAACTGTACTGTACATTTACACTGTGACCTTTTCTGACAGGGTATTCGAGTGACATAATGTTGTGCTATACAGGAATTATTATTAGGGATTATAGATAGCCAAATTTAGCGTTTTTTATTTTAAAGCATGACAGTAAAACACGAACACAGTTATGAATGTGTTAAAACATGTGTTTGTTTGTTGTAAAAATTTGTAATAATGACAAAAATACTAACTTGTGCCTCTCCTGACTCCTGACTTCAAGTGTGGTCCTGAAAAATCTCAGTTTCAAGGGCTATCTAGCCCTTCCACTGAGCCCTACGCCTTCAAGCTAAAGAGAATTGGGACAGGGAAAAGGGAAGGGCTAGAGTTGGGATTGGGTCTTATTCACCAGATCACTCTCTCTCTCTCACACACGCACGCACGCACGCACGCACGCACGCACGCACGCACGCACGCACACACACACACACACACACACACACACACACACACACACACACACACACTCTTCACATGTAGAAACACTAATTTCTTTACTGATCACTAACCAATCACTACTTTACTGTAGTACACCTATGCACCTATAAATACATCAAAGATGACAGGACACCAGGCTGTTCTGGTCCAAAAAATAGGTTTTGCCACCCTATTCACAATTTGTAGTTTTGTACCTACAGCATATTCACCTTTTTTCAAAATTCGGCATTTCTCTAAAAAGAATAGAGAAACTCTTCTCAGCCTGGTGCTGGAAAGTGTTTGATGGGCCAACCCTATGCCCACTTGACACTTCTTCAGACAATGGACGCTTCTCCCCTAAGACCCCTTCTCCCCCCACCCCCCCACACACACACACAATTGTGTTCTTTACTGTATTCTACAGAATATACTTTTGCTTTACATGTTTATTTACATTCATTTTTACAAACGTCTACATACCGTATGTTTATAGTTTTGTTGTATGCTACTGTATACACCAGTAATGTTTGCCCTAATGACAATATTTTTTGTTTCTTAATGTCTTCCTTGGTGTTTACAGTGTACCTGTTACTCCTCTCAGCAGATTATTTTCACTGGAGAACATTGTATATAACAGATATATGCCTAGGGAAGAGCAAAGAGCTTTAGATTTAGAACAACAATGTTTACATGCTCTATCCAAAAGTGTTATATTATGAAAGAAGTGTTTGATGCAAATGCTCCATTCTGACATGAGTTTATGGCATTTTAAATGCAGTATCACAGTTTGAAGGAGATGTGAGGTATTTGTGTGTGCAGTTTTGAGAATTGTGTTTTGAAAAAAGGGGAAACTGTTTTGAAAATGTGTGTAAGCAGTTGGAAGAAAACGGTATTTTTTATTTAGGATATGCACTTTCACATTCTGATTCCAATCCCTAATTATCAAATCAACTATAAATGACTAGAATTAAATTAAATATTCATGAGAATAAAATATTCTGTGTTCTTTGGAAGAGTGTACTTGCATTGTGATGATATTATATTGTCATTCTGGCATTATATAATGAGTACCATAAAATGGTCTTAAAATGACAATAATATCGTTTATCGCAATATATTTTGCTGCAATATTTTGTACAACACAAAATAGATATTGTGACAGGCCTAATACTCACAGACACACACAGACAAACACACTCACAGACACAAACACACACACATGCACAGACACACACACAAACAGACAAACATAGACACATACACTCACACAAACACACACTCTGCGTGTCAAACTGAAGCCAGTGGAGTGGAATCAGTGTTTCAGCAGACTTGATTTGGACAATGGCTGATCTTGTTTATAAAAACCCGATATTATATTCTTCAAATATGCATAGCTTGCCATAGCCTGATTTCTGTGTGTTTGTGTACGAGATGATCGCATTTCTTCTTTTCCTGGAATAGCTTAAGACTGTCACACAGATCTGCTCTGACTAAAACAAACTCTTGTTCTGGGTTTTTCCCTCTTGCCATGCATTCGTCCAAAGATGAAAGCGCAGCGCAAACAACAAACTGATGTCAGAACACACAACTCATCAGCCAAAATAACAAATATTTGATTATTTACTTGGTAAATAAAACAAGAAATATACAGTTAAGTACGTCATTTCGTCAAGTCATAGGCCTAACGTGACTGGATGCAGGATAAAAAAAAAACAGTACGGAAAGAAACACGCAGCTCTCTTGGCCGAGGGATTGTGTGCGCAACAAATTGACGCAGAAAAAACTGACACTTAATTTTCAGAGAGCACAGTAATTATATTGGTTTTCATCAGCACATCAGGGTTTATTCTTTCCAGTTTCATCTGTTTCTGCCGGCTGATGAAATTCTTGAAAATTGTTGTGTCTAGAAAGCATCTGCCAAGAATATGCACAAGTAATGATGATATATGAAATTAAATTAGTACGGTAACTCTGCCAAAACGACCACTGTCAATAAGTTTCCTTTCGTAAACACAACACAAAGTGGAAAGTAATGTTTTAGCCATCACACATCTGTTGAATACATTCAAATGTGCATATAGTAATGGAGTAAAATAAATAATAGTCCATAAACTTAATATAAACTGCATAAAATAAAAGCATGAAACAAAAAAGAACAAAGCATAAATAACATGAAATAATAATACATTTAAAATGTGGACTACACACCTTATTCAGAAAATTGCACAAAATAAAATAGCATTCAATTGCATAAATTAAATACAAGTTCAAAAAAACAAAAAAGGCATGAAAATGACATAAAAGTAAATTAAATTACATTTTAAAAACTATATTTATTGTATGTAATATATATATAATATGATGTCTTGAGTAGATCTGACTTTAGTTTATTAATTCATAAAATTGCGCAAAATAAAATATAATATAACATATTGGCTTTTGGTTCAGTGCTAAACTAGGTTTAACCTTAATTCTTTGTGGACTAGAAACCTCATCTATAAACTAAATTTGCATACAATAAAATAGATTTAAAAAAAATTAATTGTTTACCAGGACTGCACACTTTATAATTTCAGCATCAATATCGCAATGTGTGTGTCTGCAATAGTCACATCGCAGGATATGCAAGGTTGGGATTATAGTTGATCAGCACAACAGTTGAGAATGCATGAGACATTGTAAAGTATAACCGTAGCAAAGTGAAACTTTATCATTTGCATGTGTTTTAAAGGGCACCTATGATGAAATCATCTTTTGTAAGCTGTTTAGACAGAACTGTGTGCAGATATAGTGTGTCCACCGTCATATTGGAGTGATAGAAACACAATCAGTCTCTTTTTTAAAATTTCCTGACGTTAAAATAGGATGCAAATCCCTTCCATTTAGAGGCCCACCGCAACATGACGTAAGAGTGTGGTTTTCCCGCTCACAGATTTGATTGACAGCCGCATATTAACATGTCTCTGTAGTAATCTTTGAGCTCTCTGTGATCATCAATCATCATCAAATGTGATCAAGAATGAGTTTTACAAGTTAAAAACGTTTGTAATAAAGTAAGTTAAAGATGGTAAAATTGCTGTAATTCATCACCACAGCCGCATGTCAGAACAATTATAAAAGAAGACACTTCAATCCCGGTTTGTGGACGTTAAATCAGGTTTATTTTGTACATTAACATAATGAATATCCATACAGCAGTAGATATTAACGTGTATCCTGTCACATTTGCCATGCAAAAACAGTGCAAAGTTAATCACGCATGCTTTGTGTGTGTGTGTGTGTGTGTGTGTGTGCGCGTGTGTGTGTGTGTGTGTGTGTGCATGAACTTTGTAAGGACATTGTGTCTGACTCATCATCGCAGGAAGGCTTGAATTAACTCCACATCAAATAATCATTGGGAAAGTTCTTACTGTAGTATTTTTCACAAAGGTTACATGAGATCTGCTTCCTTCATGTCTGTCACTGTGCTGTTTATCTGACGCAGCCAGAGATTGAGGCACACTCTGACAGACATGTGAAAACGGTGGGTGAGGAGAACTAGCATTAAAGGCACAATCCACAAAAACAGCTACATTATGTTCAAAGCAGAAAATTCTAATATTCTGAAAGATATAATAACTAATCTGATTGGTGTTTTGAGCTGAAACTTTACAGACACATTATGGAGACACAAAATACTTTTATTAAATCTTGAAAAAAGGGTAAAATAGGTGTCCTTTAAAGGCATTTCAAGGGAGTTTAAAGCATTTAAACACACAAAAGTACATTTGTAACTTTAATAAAGAATACTTTTACTGAATTAATACAATGAAGACTATACAGTTTCTGCACCTGAATACTGTTCGACTTTCCAGAAAACCACAAAGCACTGTTTATTTGACTTTTTTCATTGCTCTACTGTAATTATTTTCCTTGCAAATTGTTTTTTTACATACATGATTTACACCCTTACAAAATCACAACAATTAATCTGAATTAATGATTTCTTTTCAAATAAAGCTATTTAAGCCATCTGGTAAAATTACATTCATATCACAATATACAGTCAGGTCCATAAATATTGGGACATGGACACAATTCTAACATTTTTAATTACTTGATTACAAATCCTTTGCAGTCGATTACAGCGTTAAGTCTGGAACTCAGACATGGCCAGACGCTGGGTTTCATCCCTGGTGATGCTCTGCCAGGCCTCTACTGCAACTGTCTTCAGTTCATGCTTGTTCTTGAGGCATTTTCCCTTCAGTTTTGACTTCAGCAAGTGAAATGCATGCTCAATTGGATTTAGTTTAGGGGATTGACCTGACTGTATGTTGAAGAAAAAAAAAAACACCCCAATGTCAGATTTGCAGCCCTATTGTAAATAATTGTTAAAAACAAAGGAAAAGAAAAGAAAAGAAAACAAAAAACTAAATAAAACAAAACAAAAAACAAAACAAAAACAAAACAAAACACTAAATAAAACAAAACAAAAAACTAAATGAAACAAAACAAAACACTAAATAAAACAAAACAAAAAACTAAATGAAACAAAACAAAACACTAAATAAAACAAAACAAAACACTAAAAAAAAAAAAAAAAAAACTAAATAAAACCAACCCAAACAAAATAACAAAACAAAAAACAAAACAAAACCTATCCTGCCTTTGGCTTGCTGCATGCTCTACTTTATAGCTGCTTGTGGAGAATAAACCTCATCCATTTCCTCCAACCCTATTCTCCGTCTATGCATTACATTAATTGGCAAACTAGTTAAATTTATTTAAAGGGAAAACGCTGCAGCAAGGAGCTCATTTAGCACTCCAGGATATTTGAATATTAATCACAATTAAGATGATGAATGGTACGTGCGTGCTAGCCCTATCTGTGGAGATAAATAGCATTAGCATCTGCCAAGCATATTAAAAGTTGTGTTTCAGGATAAGGCAAATTAGCCATCGAGCTGCTAATGCTAATCTGGCGGATGTGCAACTGCAGCATCTGAAGCAGGTACAAATCATCTGTCCTGCAGATGATGTTTGAGCTCATGAACATTATGGCAGGCTGTATAGCGCTGGAGTAGCGGCCAATAAACTTTAAAACAGTAATAAGAGGTCAAGGCACGAGGACATAAAGTCTGATGGCCTTCTGGTCAGTAACTTTCAGGTTTCACCAACAGACTATATTGGGTGAGGAAGAACATGTTATGGTCCTCTTATTAGGCAGCTGTTAACACTTGCTTTACAACCACACGCATACACACACACACTGCTGAAGCTAAAGAGAGTCGTTTATTAATGCACTGCCAATCTTTCTGGTACTTTTTTCTCCTTTTTTTGAGAAAATTACTCGTTTGGGTTATGACTCATGCCTGAACAAAAAGGTCATCAAGCTGAAGAAATTAATTTATGATAAAACCCGATACAATCAAAGGAGCAAAGTGAAACCAAAATCGCATGAAATTAAATTCAATAAAATAGCATGAAATAGCTTGGCTTTGGTTTACTGTGTGTGATATGAGTTCTGCTTTTTGCTTCTGTGTCAGACTAGGTTTTATTTTAGTTCCTTGAGGTCTATCACTCGTCTATTTTCTCTGTCGCTATTCTAGTCCAATCTGTATTTTATTAATCGTCAAACTAGTGAATTTTTTCTGCACCAAGAACTCATTTAGAAAACAAGAAGGGACAGGACATTGAGCTGAAGTAATGATATGATAAAATAGAATAAAATTCAGCATTTTTTATTAAGGTGTTCTGTACATCTTGATTGAAACAACAACAACTGCATCAACAATAAAACTGATTTATAAAAAAAAAAATGTGTCTACAAAAAAAGAAACATGAAAAAGAAATGAAACATGCATGAGTTTTAATCTTACGCTGACTTTAAAAAAAGCACTACGAACCTAATAATTGTAAAGCGTCTGGGGTAAGATGAAGTAGGAGGCAAGTAGGATCAATCCAAAGAATCCTGATGAACTCTGGGAGTCCTGCAAGAACGCCTTCTTTGCCATTCCAGATGACTTTATTAATAAGTTATTTGAGTCATTGCAGAAATGTATGGATGCAGTCCTCCAAGCTTATGGGAGTCATACACAATATCAATTATTTTTCCACTGCACCATGACTTTATATTCTATACTGTACATTACTTAGTGACAAGACTTTTGTCTAAGCAAAGTCAGGCCTTACTGTCCTAATTAAACCATTAAAAATCAAGGCATGATCATATTTTATTTTGCTAAAATAGGCGTAATCTAGAGGCCTTTGGCTTTCATATAAGCCACTTCTAATACCAAATGATCAACTAGAAGTCAAGTTATTATTTGTTGTTCCTAAAACTAGGATAGGCAACAAGACTTTTGTCAGGTAGTGTATATAAAGCAACACATTTAGTTATTTTTGTAACACATTTTAGCATATTGTCTGTATATTAAGAGAAAATTTAATCATCAAACATCTGGAAAAAAAATTGGTAAATTAAATTGACAAAAATGAATATAAAAATAATTATAAGTGGTTAATTAAACCTCACTATTTTGTCTTGTAAACAAGGATTGAAACAGACCTCACTGAGTACATCAGGGCACCAAATTATGTTCCATTGTACCGTAAGACACAATGTTGCAGTTCACTTAATTAACGAACACTTTTCACAAGACTGTTATGATGGGTTTAACAGTCATCAGCAGTGTTGGGGGTAATGCATTACAAGTAATGTGAGTTATGTAAAATTTTTACTTTTCTTAGTAACTTCTAAGTAATTTTCTAAATAGTAAAGTAACACATTACTTAAAAAATAAGTAATAATATTTGAGTAACTTTTTAAAAATATGTAACTCAATTTTTAAGATTAAGTAATACGCTTTTAAAAGTTTGCAGAGTTAAAATTTGTGTAATCACGTTGAATCTCACTCAATGAGAAAATAAGCTCCATGTGGGAACAGACAAAAACCAAGATGGCAGAGCCCTACAATTCTGTGATGAAAGTATTCTCATTATTTTGAACACATGGAAGCAAAGGAGATGGTCTCATTGTAGTGACTTTACTGAGCTAATAAGACAAAAATACAAAAGTAGCAAACACATTGCTTTCAACTTTCATTAATCTGTATATACATTATTCAATTTTTTTTAAATTAGTTTTTGTTTAAAGGTAAATGAAGATATATGTTATACAGTGTTATACAGTTATGTTATAGAATATATATATTATACAGTAGTTAAATGCAGAGCTCCTCTATTTAAAAAAAAAAGAAAAGAAAAATACCCTGCAAGTTCTGAAAGACATCAAGACTCAGGCAGGTATGAAAAAATAACACAAAAGTAACTCAAAAGTAATGTAACGCATTACTTTCTATAACAAGTAACTAAGTAACTAGTTACTTTTTTGGGAGAATAACTCAATATTGCAATACACTACTTTCAAAAGTAACTTTCCCCAACACTGGTCATCAGCATCTTCAATCCTTGAAAGTTTGTAATATTTCGATTTTTAAAAATGTTTGTACAGTTAAATGTATTTATTTATGTATTACATCATCTTTGCATCAAATTACAAAACATTAATTACCGCTTATGCGAGGTGTTTGCATTGCATCGTCTATGGGCAAGACAGTGAATTTGACGTTATTCTCTCTTCTGGCTTCCGTTATCAGTCACACACAACCATTTCCTTCTTCTGAAAGTTTAATAACACCATGGTTGAGCAATCATTTGAGCAAATAAGATTATATAATAAAAAATCAAACCAATAGATGTATATTAAATAAATTAAATAATTAAATATATTATAAAATAATTATAAAATATTACAAATATATAAATATTTTTGTACTATTACCCAACTATGAGGACTTTAGCTGCTGAGAGACCCGTAAATGTGAAAATGGTCCATAGACTAGAATGGTCCATCCACCTCTGCTTGCACTAGTCTGTTACTGATTACCCAATTTAAACCTCAATAATTGTAAAATCGCCTTATAATATCCTGTAGACTTCTGGTTATCAATTGAATTATGCAAATGAAATCAATACACACTTGGCTGAGAAAAATTTGAAGTTGTGCTTGCGACATTTTCTTCTGACTCAGGCTTAAACATATATACATTACAGTTGTATCACAGCGCTTGCCATCTCAAGTGTCAAAACACACGGCATTAAAGATGTAAAGGAGAGTTTTGATACGGTGTGATGAAGTTAGCCAAGCACAGCAGTGAGTGTTTGATTACTTTTCTGCAAGAGGCAATGTCCCATAAAATTGAGTGCTTTTGCCAGAGAGTGGAAATGAGGAGAGAAAATGATCTTTTTGGTGCAAAAGAAATCGTAAACAAACCTAGAGAAACATAATATACATTTTCTGAAATGGCAAGTTATTAATTTGAAAAACTAACTTTGGTATCTGTAAGTTTTGCCTTTTTTTTTTTTTTTTTTAAATCTCTTTCCCTGACTGAAAGTTGCAGCTAAATAGCAGCTAAATGCAGATTGGTCATTATTATGTGGGTTGAGCGTTGGCAAAGTGAGTCAGAGGAGATGAATCTAATGTTTCAGGGAGTTTGTGTGCCAGTTTATAACTGCACTGCTGTCATAACTGCACTTCACACTCACAGATTCTACATCCGGGAAGTTTTCACTAATAGCATCTGAACTAGTATAAGTAACATGGCTGCCACATTTGTTCTGTCCAGTTGACAAGTACCAAATATGGTCTGCACTCAATTATGTATTAAATAAATAAGAGTAGAAAAGAAAATAACAAACATTTCAGCTGTGTTTGTCAGTGTAATAATTCTTTAACTCTCGCTGCTTAAATACTCAGTTATTTTAGGGGTTCATAATCAATTAAGTAAAAGGTCTTGTTGATCTTATTGGTTTCAATTAAAATCAAAATGTTATAAAATGTAAAAAAATAAAAAATAATATCCAAAAATTTAAATGTCAGGAAAAGAGAAGAGAAAACAAAATATAGCAATATATCAGACTGATATTATAGTAATTTACTGTATAAATACGCTAACTTTAAAATTACATTATATATAAATAAAGCAATATAGAAAGAAAAACAAAACAAACAAAATATAGCAATATATCACAGATACTATAATAATATACATTATAAATATCCAAACAGGTTAGAGAAAACAAGTGTACACACAAATTTATTAATAATAATGATTTCAAAAAATAATGACAAAAAGAATAATTACAAAAAACAAGACAGATCAAAATCTTAATTTAATCCTGAAGGTGAAATGGTCTTTAAATAGTACATCCAGGATGCTTCTCTTTTCAAAGGTACAATATCATCTCAAAAACAACAATGTCATCTTAAAATCTAAAAATATCATCTGAACAAGTAACATGGCTGCTACATTTGTTATAAAAAAGAAAAGAAAAAAATTAGGGATGCACAGAAAAAAAAAACTATTCTGGGCTGAATCTGAGCATTTTTTAATGCACTTGGCTGATAACCGCACCCAAAATGCTTTGTAATATTTATTTATTACTACATTAAATATTTTAAAGTGATTTTGTAAGACTTTTCAAATTTAAATCAATGTATACTGCATTAAAAAAAAAACACAAAGCAATAAAATAACCACATTTTACTGACAGTAAAAGAGTCGGGAGGCTTCATTTTACCAGCATTGCCATGACAGCATTGCTATTGCAAGCAGCAGGAACAAGTATATTACATAGAAATGTCCAGTCGGCAAGTTACTTGAGTAGACTTTACTTTCTGTTGAGCATGTGTGATTAATGCATAAGTAAATGGGTACATGAGCGGAATATTTTGAACTTTGACCAAAACACGCGTGCAAACTAACCAATTGTGCACTCCGATCATCTTGTGCTTATTTAACTTATTGCTCTTCAAAATGGCACTGAATAAACTTATAACCCGTCTTTCCTGAATTTTGACAAACTATATGAACAGATAAGATGCTGTTACACTGGCTTAAACCAGAAGCTAATTCTGTCCGTTTTTCAAAATAAGAGTTCCACATAAATAGGAAATATAATAGGCCATATGGGATTATGAATGTTGTAATCTCACTAGCAAATGTTGTAGCCAATGAAAAAATGCTGGGGGCGTGCATATCAATGAGCCTTTGAGTGACATCAGTTTTGTTCTGATTGATTTGTTTTTCAATAGAATTCACACACATGATTTATGTACATGAGAACGAGGAAACTATTTTATTTGAGGCTCACAATATGGCCATTTCCATGTACTGAACTCTTAATATTCAGCTATGCCAAGGTATATTCAATTCAATTCAATTCATCTTTATTTGTATAGCGCTTATACAATGTAGATTGTGTCAAAGCAGCTTCACATGGAAGATTATAGTGAATTGAAACAGTGTCAGTTCAGTTTTCAGAGATTAAGTTCATATCCAGCTTTTCATGTTACGGCACCTTTATTGTTTTTGTGTGCATTGTGTGACTATATGCATTTAGTGTGTATTAGCATTACCTGTAGACTTCAATTTCTTTACATCTAATCTCTAATTGTAATGCCATTCAAATTTCATATAAAGAAATTGATACATATATTTTTTGTTGTGAGTAAAAAAGCTATAAATGTCCCTTACACGTGATAAATTCTATAGATGTGAGTCCTTCTTTATGTATATAGGCGTAACATAATGGGGCAAAAATAAATGGTGGCACACTCATATCTCAAGCAAAAACTTACAGAACCAGTAGTAGCAGTCAAACTAGGAAACCTTATTATAAGCCTGCTGATGTGAACTGGACTAAAGACTTTAAAGTTTTTGAACATCAGCAGGTTAACAATAGCAAATACTGCTTATGTGCTATGATTCCACCAATAAGAAAATGGTCTGAACCCACATGACGTGACAAATAAATAAAAAATAAACACATTAATAACAGAGAAGTATGTAAGTGCTCTGTCAGCCAAAGTAAGTCAACAGTTTTGAACATTAGCTGGTTATCTGCTTAATCAAAATTGATTTTGGATTTTCGTTTAACCAATAAATGCTACAGACTGCAGCTTTAAATCCTCTAATTACATTTCATGTTTTTTTTTTTTTTGAGAAATATTAGATCAATACCTCAGCAACGATATCAGACCAGAGGCTGATTAAAACATGATGATCAGACACTCCCTGATTGATTTAATGAAAGTCCAGTCTTTAATCACCTGTTACACTGAAGCGATTCTCCTGATGAAAACACATGTTAGCTGTCGTGCATGAGCTCTGATGCAGCACAATGTAAAACAGCCTTATGGGAAAGATGATGATGCTGGCTGACTCTTAATGCTGCTCACATGTTAAGAGGGACTGTTTAGAAATCCTGAACTGATCCTTTCATCCTTTTGTTTCATGTAATTTAGACGCGGTACATGTTCCACCACAGCTTGCACACTTTGATCTGACTGTGAACATTTAATCTTTAGCATGTCTTCAGACAGCTCATGCTGATCAAACCTACACACAATCAACACAACATACTCACAAGCAAGAATCCTGGGCTATTTATGATTAACTAAAACTAACATCACCTTAAACTGCATCTGTATTACTAGAAGCAAAATAAACATTTATATAATTAAAGTAAAACAAATAAAACAACAACAAACTACACATAAACAGCATTTTCATTTATTCATTCAATAATTTTCCTTCGGCTTAGTCCCTTATTTATCAGCCGCCAACTATTCCAGCATATGTTATATGCAGCGGATGCCTGTCCAGCTGCAACCCAGTACTAGGAAACACCCATACACTCACATACTCTACAGCAAATTTATTTAATCCAATTCACTTGCATGTCTAAGAAAGTAATATTATAAATGATAAATATTAAAAATGAGACTAATAAAAAATCTAAACAAAATTTACATTGGCATGTACCGTACCATAATGAAACTATAATATAGTTATATTATATTATATAGAAATATTAACTAATATAAAATTGAATAAATAAAACTTAAACTTATTTGATCTATTTGTTATGGCAACATTGCTCATCTTGACCCAATGGAAGTTGAAGTACTAAATTATTTACGATAAAATCTTTCAAACAAAATATTGATCAACAAAACATAACATAACATAACATAACATAACATAACATAACATAACATAACATAACATAACATAACATAACATAACATAACATAACATAACAACAAAACATAGCATAGCACAGCATAACTAAACATAACATAACCAGAGCATAGAATTACCAAGAGGCGACACTCTAGTGCGATTTGGAAAACAGCCACTAGATGGCGTGGCGGCCATTTTGAAATGAAAATTCCAATAGAACAACAGCATATTATAAGTCTGTAAAATAAACTATTTAAAGTGCTGATGATTGTGATAGTAAGTGTTGTATTGTCGTCTTTCAGGTTGTATCTCAGCTTTAATGCGCTTTTTAAATAAATAAATAAAAAACAAAGCAGCTGCTTGCCATCGCGACAGCAAAATTCTGCCAAAATGGTGGAATCCGGGGCTGTTGCTGGGCATTGCTGTTGCAATGGAACGTTCTATTGAGTGTCGCCTCTTGGTCATTCTAAGCTCTTTGACATAACATAACATAACATAACATAACATAACATAACATAACATAACATAACATAACATAACATAACAAATAGGGATGTCCCGATACAACATTTTAACTTCCGATACGATACCGATATTGCAGCCTTCAGTACTAACCGATACAAATCCGATATAATAATCCGATATATTAATCAGCACAAATCATGAATACTTTACTTTTACCTATTTCGTTGAGAGTAATGTATGAACGGCTAGATTATACATTAGATTTTATTTAAGGAGATAAGCATTTCCAGGGCTTGATGCTAACTTTTTTCAGGAGGAGGACATGCGCTCCTAAGTGGAAAAATTTAGGAGCACAGTGAAAATGTATAAAATAAATAGTGTTTTTGCCTAATAAATGTTCACGAGGAGATCTGTAAACAAAGCAGTGTCATTCATTTGAAAACTATAAGTACACTAGGTTTTATTTTACTGCAACAACAGCTTAAATAGTGTTTAATAATTATAATTTAATCTGTATGGAGTTTAGCTAGCGGTCCACAGCAGGTCTGGGATCATATTGCTCTAATGAAGGCCTCTCTAAACTGATCTGAATCAAGTCTTCAGTTGTGGACATGCCTAGGCAGCTTCTTGATGAATTTTTCAATCCAGTTTCGAGCTGAAAAATGTCTTTCACACAGAGCAGCAGAAATAAGGAGTTATTGTTATAAGTTATTAAGTTAATAAAAATGTGCAGTATGGTTAGTGCAAACATTCACATGATCAGATCTATTTAATCTGTGTTTGTATCATAAGATGAGTATGGCTGTATCAATGCTCCCAAACAAAACATTATTTATTTTATAATAATATATATTGTACATATTATCTTTAACATAGATATACTTTTCTCCACATCACATAAAATAATGTGACGTTTTAAAATTAATTTTATTTGCATAATATATTGCACAGATTCCACCCTACTTCCCACATGGGAAATGTAAAGAAAGACAGAACTGCAAACTCATGTGCAAAGCTGACACTGTTTATCTGAGCACTTTATCTTTCTGGGCTTTTAAAAGAAGAGTTAAATATGGGAATACCATTCTTTCTTTTAAACCGTAATGGCCCTCAGCAACAGAATGATTTCTTATTCTTATTTAACAGACAATTAAAAACAAATATGTTTATCATTTAACACCTTTTACATGACATTGTTTCTTTTCAGTGAGTTAAAGTAAAAAAACATTAATAAAAATAAAGAAATCCACTATTTGACTCCTACTATCCATGTGCACCACTGACAGGTCAAATCTGCTCTCTCTCTCTCTCTCTCTCTCTCTCTTCCTCTCGCTCTCTCTCGCTCTCTTTCGCGCGCGCATATAAAGTAATGCAAAAACGCAGCTATAGAAAGCGAAAGCACAGTTTATAATGAGCTGGATCAGTCTATTTAGTTAAAGGTTTTGTGAACAGGTCGCATCTCTGTGGGTCTGCAGCAGCAGAGCATGCGAGTTTGTGGCGGTGTTCGTTTCTCACGCACACAAAACCGGGCCGCTGAGGTAAAGTCTTTTGTGTCGGAAGCGCAGGTGTTGAATTGGGTATCGATCACACTGGATGCACCATGATATGCCATGACCGAATTGTAAACGTTTTCTATGAGGCTCGCCGCTATTCGGTGCCTTGCGTTTCTTAGCAGCGTATACAAAACAATGTAAAGATCGCTTGACGTGAAGTAAATAAACCAGTATAGATGTGCCGATGTTGATAGCGTTAGCGTGTGCTACCGTCACAATCGTAATACACTATAACTTAGCATGAAGAGCATGCTAAATCTTTAAGGGACTTTGCCAGCAAGCAGTGTTGTGATCACGTGGGCTTTGCACGCTGGCTCTGGACGCTGCTGGATAAAATAGCTGTAACGGAGTTTAGAGTGGAACAGACTGCTTATATCGGAGATTTTCAACGCAGTCCGATAAATTTTTTGGACTGATATCGGACTAATTTCCGATATCAATATCGGATCGGGACATCCCTAATAACAAAACACAAGATAACATATCATAACATAACATAACAAAACATAACATACAGTAACAAAACATAACATAACATAACATATCATGACATGACATAAACATAACAAAACAACATAACAGCACAAAACATAACATATAACATAACATAAAACAACATAAAACATAACATAACAACATAACAAAACATAACAAAACATTACAACGTAACATAACATAACATAAACATAACATAAAACATAACATAAATATAACAGAAAACATAACAACATAACATAACATAAAACATATCATAACATAAAACATAACATAACAAAACATAACAACATAACATAACATAAGACATAACATATCATGACATGAAATAAACATGACAAAACATAACATTACATCACAACACATAACATATAACATAACATATAACACAACATAACATAACACATAACATAACAACATAACATAACATAACAACATAACATAACATATAACATAACATATAACATAACATATAACATAACATAACATAACATAACATAACATAACATAACATAACACAACATAACATAACAACATAACATAACATAACATAACATAACATAACATAACATAACATAACATAACAACATAACATAACAAAAAACATAGCATACAACATATAATAACATAACATAACAAAACAAACAAACAAACCACATGTAGAGCAATTAACTTGAGACCTATGAAAACATGAAATCATAAAGTATTATTATAATAAATGAACTGATGATTATTAATGCATTTTTTTTTTTGCATTGCTGCAATATCCAGAGATATACTTTTACAAGAAAAAAAAGATTTCTTGTCTAATTAGTGTGATATATTATTTTTACCAGCAGTAGATTAATTAATGATAAGTTTTTCAATAAGTTATTCAGCTCACTAATAACACTATGGCATCCAACATCACAAACGCCTACTAGGACCAACAGTACAGTGACCCGAAAGAGAAAGAGCTTGTGTCCTGCTATAATCTGCATCACAAACAAACTTTTTATGACCCTCACAGCCATAAAAACTCTGTCACAGAAGAAGTAATTATGAAGCAGCGTCTAAAAACAGCCATACTGTAAGCCTTCAGGTTGTAAACCTGAAAGAGGCTGCTGGGGAAAACGAGAGGGTTTGTAGGAGGTTTTTTTCGTTTTCTTCTTCTTTTTTGCTCATACTACTGACACTTCTTTATATTAAAGTACAGTACATGCTTTACTAGGGACAATTTGTGTTAGGAGGGCCCTTGTTAGGAGGATTTCTTCTTTGTGGTGCCATCAGTCAGACATTAATACAGTAACTGAGAAGCTTGCTATGCTGTTCGCAAATGTTAGTTGTAGCGATGGATGCGGAAAACACAAAAAAGCTGAAATATTTTGGTAACGATCGATCTTGCGACCAAGATGCTTTTGGCAAACATATCCTGCAGATAATTACATAATCAAATGTATAAATATTAAGCCAATTTAATGTGACTAAAATGCATACTGAATGTCTGAAACTGAGTGTCTTGAATAGATCATTACTAGTTTGTTTACATAGAGTTCTTGATTTAAATATACTGTATTTGTTTTCTTTTCAGAGGTAAATTAAGATCAGAGGTAAATTATTTATTCAATTATCAATTTAAACTCACACTAAGCCCTTTAAATATTAAATAAATCCTATATTCATTACCCTGAGATTCAAACAGTGGGTAAAGGATGTTGTTGTCCAGGCGCAATATCAGAAAAACAAAATGGTTCCATTCACACATCATGTATTATTGTTCCAATAAGACAAATTCTCTGATTACTACAGAAAAAACATATTTTTTCCTGTCAACAATACATTGACTCAGTCTAGGACACACTGTAACAGAACATTTTACTGTAAATCATTTGGTAATACAGTATACTGTAGCTGATGAAGAATGTGAAATGTTGTGGCATTAACCAGTCAATATTTTCATGACATAACTTTGGCCCCAGTGTGATTCTCAGGCCATGAAAAGCTGAGTTAATTAGCTGTATAACTAGTTACTGAGTGTCTATGAACAAGATATAGCTTTCACAATTTTGATGAATGGAAATTATACCAGATAGCTCTTATTATAGACATTTATATAGACCTCCCATTGCAATGTGATTTATTTGGATATTTCGAGGACATTTCAAAGTAAAAGGTCCAATGAGTTATTAAGTCTAAAAAATAGTTTTTTTCAGAAATGTGTATTTAAATTTTTTTTATAATAAAATACATAGTATACCAAATTACGAAATAGAATAAAAGGTTACTTCTGTGTGCAATGTTTCCATTGTCTTTGAGCTGCAGCTCTTTAGCTAGACACAGTCAGACAGGATATAGTATATTTCTGCAAACCGAGTTTTCTCTTCATGCATAAAGGTGTTAAAGCAGTGTTCCTTTTGAACCCCCTAAGCTGTGTTTCTTTTTTTGTGTTCTGCATAGGTTAGAAAACAGCATATTTGATGATGAAGCTATCAACCTAAGATGCCTTTTTAAGAATTATTGCATAGTCATTGATTGGATATGTTTTCCCAGATCGACTGAAGTCTATAAATAAGCTGTTTTTGAATAAAAGCATAACAGTTTGGACAGTTGCTGAACTTCAATTGGTGAGGAAATCCCTCTTTTTCAGGAGCTCCTGATCTAAAACTTCAGAATAATTTCCACAACAGTTAATTACTCACCCTCATGTAATTCCAAACCTTCATTCATCTAAAGAACTCAGCATAGGGCATGTGTTTACATGCGTTGTGCACTGATGTATACCCCGTTTGTGACTTTGAAACAACACACAGGCGCATCCAAGGTAAAACGGCAGCAGGCAACCGAGTCACACATACCGTAAAAAGCACATCCCTCCTGTAAACTTGCACCCTATTCTGACACCGAAAAGAAAAAAAAAATGTTGAATAAAGTTGTTATTTTAGCTTAACATGCACACAACACAATTCTTGTAGTTAATAACATTACAACTGAACCACCAAAGACGGACAGATTTGAGAATGATCATAATATTTTCAAACATCCAAAATATCTTAATTTGTGCTCTGAAGATGAACAAACGTCTTAGGTGTTTGGACCAACATGAGAATAAGTAATTAACGATAACAGTTTGATTTTTGGCTGAACTTTTGAGGTAATTTGAGTCATTAGTCATTTGAGTCATGCAGCATTGAATTAAGCCAATCTTTTAAAGTGTGTGCTAAACTTCAAGACATTTAAATAAACAACACTGTAGGTAACTTGTTACAACTATAAACAATACCAATCTATAGAAAGGTAACACATCGACACAACAGAGGTAATGAAGCGTCTAACCAAACACACAGACTTCAATATTTGGTACAATATACACAATGATGATGTCAATGTTTTTGAGCATGTGTAGTTATAAGTACAAAAACTCAAGGTGTCGTGTCACCATACCTGCTAACACTCAAATCAAATCAAATCAAATCAACATAATCAGCAGCACGTGTACTATGATGAGTAAAAAGCTTAGGTGCTGGCTCCAGACAGTGCAAAATACAGACAGTGCAAAATACAACAACAGTGCAAAATACAGACAGTGCAGAATACAACAACACTTCAAAAAACAAAACAATACCAAACAATACCAAACAAAACAAAACAAAACAATATTCAAGGAATGTTGACAGTAATACATAAAAGACAATAAATACAAGAAAGACAATAAATGCGTTAAAAAACATACACACTACACATATGTAGGCACAGATAGACAAGTCCACAGTCAAAAAGGTGTACATATAGTTTGACTGTTGGAGGAAAATGATTGTAGGCAATGCTGTAAGGATTTGATTGGTTAAAGTGCAGTGCATGCTACTGTACATCTTGCTGGTATGCAGTGAGGGGTATGGAGGGTATACTCTGTTTTCCCCTCCGGAGTCTCCCGCATTTCACACCCATCTCCCACCCCCCTCCCATTTTGTTATTTCTCCCAGGGATCTCTGGTAATTTGCATCTAGTTACGAAAAATCCCTTTTGTCCATGTTTGTTAAGTTGCCAGATCTTGTATGAAGCTCATCACCTCACACAATTGAAGAAATATTCAAATCTCGAAACATTTTGACTTCAATCTGGCAACATACATTACAAACCAGTTGTGATGTTGATTTCTGCTCATGTGGCAGATGTGGGATTTGAACGGCAGAGGTATTAACGTCAGCAGTAGTAGTTCAGTCGCTTTTATATATATTTATTACTTATCATTCATTCATTTTCCTTCGGCTTAGTCCCTTTATTCATTAGGGGTCACCGCAGCGGAATGACCCGCCAACTTATCCAGCCTATGTTTGACATAGCGGATGCCCTTCCAGCTGCAACCCAGTACTGGGAAACACCCATACACGCTCACATTCACACACATACACTACGGTCAATTTAGCTTATTCAATTCACCTGTATTGCATGTCTTTGGACTGTTGGGGAAACCGGAGTACTCGGAAGAAACCCACGCGAACACAGGGAGAACATGCAAACTTCACACAGAAACGCCAACTGACCCAGTCGGGACACGAACCAGCGACCTTCTTGCTGTGAGGCAACAGTGCTAACCACTGAGCCTGTGTCTCATACAGTTTAATACCTACATATTATATTTTCTCAAAAAATATAAAATCAAAGCAAACATAATGAACAAGTCTACGTAAAATGTACTTATAATTGAAGCTTTATTTCTACAAGTTTGAATAGAATACTATAAATTTATTTACTTTATTCATTCACTCATTTTCATTTTGGCTTAGGCCTTTTTATTAATCTGGGGTCGTCACAGTGGAATGAACTGCCTACTTTCTTATTTAATGACAGGATAAAATTATTTTATATAAATTACATTTGTTTTTTTCTGTAGTATTTACCACAAATTCAATTTTAACAGTGTACTGGGGAAGATTATTATGTTAAAAACAACTACATATAGGGATGGTTATATCCGTCTAAGCGTTTTGAGATAATAACACAATGCAGGAAATGAGTTGATAATTGTTAAATGATAATCTGCTCCATAATCATAATTGAGAAAATTACTGTCTCAAATATTAATTTCAGCTAAAATATAGTGCAAATTCTATATGTTTTCAGTTTTGCAAAAATGACCCAATTAGCCTGTACTGTTATTTTATAGTGATGTGGACTTTAGTTATATACAGCATCGTACAGTACAAAGATGATTTTACAGTTGTTTGCATCTGTCTCTTTTCTTTCCATGACAAATGAAATGAACTGGAATGGACGTTGTGCCTTTTAGCAAGCTCGCTTTTTATACACAAAGCAGTCACAGAAAGGTCTTGTCCTCTGATAAAATCATTTTTTTTATTCTGGTAAATATTCCCAGTCGCATAATATCAATGACAGACACAGACATCTCTTTCTCACCCCTCACACTTTCAAATATACATACCGCTCATGAGTACGCTGTTAAATCTGGGGTTGTCAGATCTGATAAAACTAAAGCTGTTGATGAGAACCAAATAGCCTCGATAAAGGACAAATTGGCCCTCCAAACAAAAACAGAGAAAGAACAGAAAAGACGAAAAGGGACTTTTTGCCTATAGTGAGCTTTAAAAGTCCTTTGGCGGAAAAAAGCTTTGATTTATTGTTTTTTTTTTATTACAATTGGCATTGTTTCCAAAACAAATTTAAGTGTTAAAAATGTAAATAATATGTACATAAATTTTAAAATGTACATTGCCCTCCAGAAATTTTTGTAGCTCTTGGTAAACTTGAGTAAATAAGTCTGTGAACAAAGTGTGTATATTGTTTAATCTTTTACTCAAAAAAATTAACATTGAGAAAATGCAATTTGCAAATATAGGTTTATTCAAAATATAAATTAATATCTTTGTTAAGTATACACTGCCGGTCAAAGATTGGGGTCAATAGGATTTTTAAATGTTTTAAAATAAGCTTATCCTGCTCACCAAGGCACACGGAGAAAGAACAGAAAAGACGAAAAGGGAATTTTGCCTATAGTGAGCTCTAAAAGAAAAGCTTTGATTTATTGTTTTTTATTACAATTGGCATTGTTACCAAAACAAATTTAAGTATTAAAATGTAAATAATATGTACATATGTACAAATATAGGTTTATCCAAAATATAAATTAATATCTTTGCTAAATATACACTACCAGTCAAAAGTTGGGGGTCAGTAGAATTTTTAAATGTTTTAAAATAAGCTTCTCCTGCTCACCAAGGCTGCATTTATTTAATCAAAAATACAGTACAGATTGTAAAATTGTGAAATGTTATTGCACTATAAAATAACTGTTCAAAAGTAGTTTGTCATTTCATTTAATCATTTATTTCAGTGATTTTAAAGATGAATTTTCTTCATTACTTCATTACTCCAGTCTTCAGAGTCACATGATCCTTCAGAAATCATTCATTCATTCATTCATTTTCCTGTCGGCTTTGTCCCTTGCGGGGTCGCCACAGCGGAATGAACAGCCAACTTATCCAGCGCGATTTTACGCAGCGGATGCCCTTCCAGCCGCAACGCATCTCTGGGAACTTCCACACACACATTCACACTCATACACTATGGACAATTTAGCTTACCCAATTCACCTGTACTGCATGTCTTTGGACTGTGGGGGAAACCGGAGCACCCGGAGGAAACCCACGCAAACGCAGGGAGAACATGCAAACTCCACACAGAAACGCCAACTGACCCAGCCCAGCCGAGGTTCGAACCTGCGACCCAGCGAACCTGTGAGGCAACAGCACTACCTACTGCGCCACTGCGTTGCCCTCCTTCAGAATTCACTCTAATAATAATAATAATAATAATAATAATAATAATAATAATAATAATAATAATTATTATTATTATTATTATTATTATTATTATTATTAACAGTTATAGTAATAAAAGCAATAATGACTGGAGTAATAATTTCATTTAAAACTAATAAGTAATAAATAAACATTTAATTAATAAGTATTTTTTACATTTAATAAATGCCGTCTTGATGAACAGAATAACTTTTGACCAGTAGTGTATATGTGCACAAATATTGGCAACACTATACATTTATTTGAGGAAAATGTATTCCCATTGATATTTTACAGGAAACTTTTCAACCATGACTTCCTTTCACAGAGCGATACATATGAAGGAATACACAGGCCAAACTCACTCAATCATTCATCACAATGAAGAAAACCAAATAACAAGGCTGTAATTTTCAGCAAACGGTTGTTGAGCTTCACAAAACTGGAAAAGGGCAAAAATGCCATTACAAAATTTATTTACAAATGTTAGTGTTATGAATCAGCCTGAAAGAGGCCGTGTGTCTGTCTTTCTCAGTGCATTGTATCCTAACTGCACTCATCCAATAAAAAGGTCTCTTTTTAGTGTTAAAAATTGATTTTGTCCTAAACGTCCATGATGGCAACAGCTAAAGTTTTTATTTTAGAAATGGTTTCTATTTCTACAATGAATCAGCTGATCAACAGCATAAACTACTATGACAATGATTACCTCAGGGGCTTTATTCAGTGTTAAATTTGACCGGTATGAGTTTGAAAACCATTTTATGTGACATTTATTGCCATACTAAAAGCCACGGACATTTTACCTCAGATCTTGAATACATAAACTGTGAATCAGTGTAAACCAAAAAGTCACTCAACATGTACCTTTTCTTTGAGTGGCTAAAAAATCTCCAAGAACCACAGATGGAGAACTGCAGAAGTTAGTTGGGTCTTGGGGTCACAAAGTCTCCAAAACTACAATCCGAAATAGTCACAACAATATTGGTGTTTTTGCTTTAAAGCATTAATTCATAGTTTTTGCTTGAAGGCATTAATTCAGACCTTATGATCAATTTCTCCAGCATGGATCCAAAGAGCATTTGTGCTTTATGATCTATGTATATGCTTTATTTCACGTTTGTTTGCTTTTTTGAATAAAGATTTATTTTTGGCATGCTTATCTTTATTAATACAGGACCATTTACAATTACAGTCAGAATTATTAGCCCCCTTAAATTCTTAGCTGCCCTGTTTATTTTTCCCCCCAATTTCTGTTTAACAGAGAGAAGATTTTTCCAACACATTTATAAACATACAGTAATAGTTTTAATAACTTATTTCCATTGCCATGATGACAGTAAAACATATTTTACTGGATATTTTTCAAGACACTTCTATACAGCTTAAAGTGACATTAAGCTTAACTCTGCTAAGTAGGTTAATTAGGCAAGTTAGGGTAATTAGGTAAGTTATTGGATACCTATGGTTTGTTCTGTAGACTATCAAAAAAAAAAAAAAAAAAAAAAATTAGCTTAAGGGGGCTTATAATTTTGACCTTAAAATGTTTTTTTTTTTTTTATTTAATCTGCTTTTATTCTAGCCGAAATAAAACAAATAAGACTTTCTCCAGAAGAAAACATATTATCAGACATACTGTGAAAATTTCCTTGCTCTGTTAAACATCAATTTTGAATTATTTAAAAAAGAAACAAAAATTCAAAGGGGGGCTAATAACACTGACTTTAACTGTATATTGAAAGGAGGTGAAATTGTGGGGGATGGCATCGAGAAAGGTCCATGAGTCCTCAAACTCGAGGAGCCTGCAGCGCTGTTGCGTTATATGTCAGCACCCTGACCACTATAGGCTATCAGCGCTGATGTCACAATTGTTTCTATCTGATCAGTGACCTAGAAACAGTGCAGAAGCTTATTTTTTTCAGAATACACAATGACATCTTTCTATTTTAAAACTTTTGAATATTTCTGATATATAAGGTAACACTTTAGTTTAACCACTGGCATATTACCTGCTTATTTATTTATTTTTTTTTTAATTATTGTGTTTTAGGGGTTTTTACCTTTATTGTGATAGGACAGTGGAGATTAAGAGACAGGACAGTATGGGGAGCAGAGATAGGGGAAGGGTCGTCAAAGGACCTCAAGCCAGGAATCAAACTCAGGTCGCCGTGAACACCTTGGTGCCACGTGTCGACGCACTAACTACAAGGCTTTTGGCGCCGACTATTACCTGCTTATTATTAAGATATTGGCTGTTTATTAGCATGTATGAAGCATGATTTCATTCTACATCCCAACTTTCTCAAACCCAACTAAATAAGAACTATTATTAAGCAGCAAATTTGTATTTTTTCCTTTGTTAGTTGTTTGTTAATAACAGTAATTATACATTAAAATATAGTGTAACCATACAGTTGAAGTCAGAATTATTAATCCCCTTGTATATTTTTTCCTGAATTTCTAATTAGCGGAGAGAAGATTTTTTCAACACGTTTCTAAACATTATAGTTTTAATAACTCATTTCTAATAACTGATTTATTTTATCTTTGCCATGATGACAGTAAATAATATTTGACTAGATGTTTTTCAAGACACTTCTATACAGCTTAAAGTGACATTAAAGGCTTAACTAGGTTAATTAGGTTAACTAGGCAGGTTAGGGGAATTAGGCAAGTTATTGTATAACGATGGTTTGTTCTGTAGACTATCGAAAAAATATATAGCTTAAAGGGACTAATAATTTTGTCCTTAAAAAGGTTTTTAAAAAAATTAAACATCATCAAAGTTAAACATCATTTGGTAAATATTTAAAAAAGAAAAAAATTCAAAGTCGGGCTAATAACACTTATTTATATATATATATAAAAAATTCCTTGCTTTGTTAAACATAATTTGGAAAATAATTGAAAAAAATAAATAAATAAATCACAGGAGGGCTAATAATTTTGACTTCAACTTTAATGTGGACTTTTGAACCCCACTACACAGTATGTGTTTTGTCCTGTATATCATACTTTACTCTTACACATTCAGACACACACACAGGCTCGTACATGAATGGCTGTGAGACTGAAATGTCACAAGTGTCTCATCCTTTTTCATCAATCACAAACACCTTCTATTTCCCCTCCATCTGTCCTTTCCTATGGGCAGCTGCTGTCTAAAGAGCAGGGTTGATTTTCTGTGTCGCTGAGACAGTCGAGGTTTATGCGTGTCCTAAAATCACTGACCTAAACTACTGCTAGGGTAAATAAACATCCTCCTTATCGGTCTTATCCAAGTAAAAAAAGATATGAAAAGAACTGGAAATGATGATTTACAAACCTAAAATATGAGTCAGTGAGCAAGAATAGAGCTGGAACACTGTAAGATAAACAGTCTTTGAGGAAATCAAATCCCGCTGAGACCAGAGAAGCATAAATATTTTGTTGACAAACAGGCATGAAAATGTGACATCAGAGCATTTTATCACTATGACATCTTTAATTAAACTGTCCAAAAACACCACGGGAGAGAAACCACCACTGCTCTGTTTGCTCAACATTTTATTTGTTCTTAAAAACGAAATGTATTTCTACATCTGATTTAAAACAGCAAGAAAGCATTTCCGGGCTTTGATACAATCTCTCCAAATCGGAGGTGTGTGCGTGTCTTGTGGACATTGTGATTAATTAGTTCGACTCAGTAATTCGGTTATTTGTGTGTAAAATATGAAACTGTCAAAAGTACTAGACAATTTACAGCAGCAAAACACTAATGGGGGTTTAATGACAGCGTTCTGTGACAGTGACTCAGAGTTTCATTTCTTTGTCAGAAATGTTTAGTTTTTGTATTCTGTAATATTAGCTTTCAGCGCCAATCACATCATTCTGACATACCGATCCACTAACTTAACCTATAGTTGCCAATAAGCAGAAAACAAAACAAAGTGAAGAATAGGAGAATGATTCGGCTTAGTCCTTTTATTAATCAGGGGTCACCACAGCGGAATGAACCGCCAACTTATCCAACATAAGTTTTACGCAGCGGACGCCCTTCCAGCTGCAACCCATCACTGGGAAACACCCATACATTTTTAATTCACACATAAACTACAGACAATTTAGCTTACCCAATTCACCTATAGCGATTGTCTTTGGACTGTGGGGGAAACCATAGCAGCCAGAGGAAACCCACGTGAACACAAGGAGAACATGTAAACTCCACACAGAAATGCCAACTGACCCACTGCACCACAGTGACGCCATTATTGAACATACAGAGCGGATTAGGAACTTTTTAGTGAAAAGGTATGTAATTATTTATATCCACATTTTGAGACGTTGCATAAAAATGCAGGATGAAAATGCCAAGATTTGCATAAAATGTGCACAAGAATGTATGCGCTCAGTTGAGGTCAACACATTTTGTCATGCGATAAGTAGACATGTGAATTAACTACAGCATAAACAAATATATCAGGTGAATTCCTTTGTGCAACTTAAAACTCATGTGAATTTGCCTCAGCAGATCATGTGAATGGATACTACACTAACGAGTAGACCAATATTGATGTAGATAATCTCAAATGTCATTTTAGGCACTCTGAAATGCTTAAAGGTGCAGTATGTAAGTTTGACACCCAGTGGTTGAACTGGGTATTGCACTCCTAGATCAAAATAAACACGCGTGGGATGCCAGAGATTGAGTACAGGAGCGAGTGATTTAAACCTGTGTTCTAAATAAAATGAACGACACGCGATAGAAGGAATTATGTTCCATATTAAAAGGAGTTTTAGTTCTAACCAACACCTCGAATTGAGATATTAGAAACGGTTTCTATTTCTCACAGCTCAACATGTGAAACCTATGACAGTGCACCTCAGGTAAGCCTCGTGTGTTTTATTCAGTGCTAAATGCTAACAATGTGAGTTTGAATGGATTCTAAACCTTACCGTTTCGTGAGTGAGTGCTTATTCTGTGCTTCTGAAAGGCTGTATTTACATTTTTGTCGTGTTTCGTCTGGTGCAAAGAGTCAAACTGCTGTTTGCGTGTTGTTAGGACACGAGATTACAATGTAACCTGCTCACCTAATGTTTACGTTCGTAATGTTTATATCATTTGCTAAGTAATAACCTCATGTGGAACTGAATCTGTCTCATTTCGACGTCTGATACTTTCCATTTCGGTCACGGGCGCATGCTTTCAGAGCCTTTCTGAATTAATGAATGAAATACGCTGTTTTCCAACAAGGCAACCCGGAGTGCTGAATTAATTGGCTAAACTGGCATTCTGCAGGTTAACTTTACCTAAACAAAGACAGCGTTCCGGCACGGAAAAACCATTTTCAAAGCAGAATATCTGACTTCAGCATTGTTTTTCAGTTAAACAAGTATGTTCACTTGGGATGTTTCTTAAATATCTGCAAACATATTATGGTATTTTTATGCTTTAGAAGAATCAAAAACTTACATACAGCACCTTTAAATAATCTCAAAACTGAAACACAATTCTTTTTTTCCCCCAATAAATTAATTTACCTAAATATGGTTTGGATTAATTTACCATTCAACTCTCTAACATTTAAGAGAGGAATTTTAAATAAATAAATAAATAAATAAATAAATAACAACAATTACAATATGCCAAATTTTAATGTTGATTTTTGCTATTCGACATTTTTTTTAAGAGCATTGACTTATATTTACCATATAACAAAACATTTTTATTTAACACACATAAATAAGGCCAGTGCTGTTGCTATATTAAAATGATCATTTTTGCATATCCAGTACTTTTATTGACCAAATTTTTTAGCTCATATCAACCAATGGTTAACCACCAGTTGCTTTCTTGAGCACATCTGAGATTTTAAATTCAGGTTTTAGTTTTTGCAAGTATTTAACAATTTTGCTTTGAGAAAAATGTTGGGTCATTCAAAAGATGTGCAACTCATTGCCTTTTCCATATTATTGGCGATATGCTGAATTACATTAATACAATACTGGCCCAATTAATATTGGCAGTTAATACATCAGTGCATCCTTAATGGAAACAACTTATGTGTGCTTTGTCATGTTGTATTGTATCACAATTTAAAACATCAAATTAAAATCAACATCTTGAAATGTCAGAATGATGTAATCAAAGAGATGAAAAGCAAATGTTTAGATTTTATTTAAAGATAAAACACTTTGAACTTTAATTATTGTTAACCTAAAAAACAACATGCACTAATATAGTAAAAATAAAAGTGTCAATTTTGATATCTTGATGACTTTAAACCTCAGTGACCATGTTTACATGTGCACCAATGGTGCAACTATTTCCAATAATCAGAGTAAGGTCTTCATTTTAGAAAGATGTTTACAAGACTCCAGCAGACACCTTTATTCCTCTCTTCACCCTTTTGTGCTGCATCAGTTTCTTTGCATCATGTCTGGATGATTATTGATTTTTTCTTTCATGCCAAAATGAATAAGAATATTGAGTAAAAATCATGTTCCATTATGATTTGTTTGCAAATTACTTACTGTAAATGCATCAAAATGCATATTTAGACTATTAACATGTATCGCTAAGAGTTTAATATGCTATTTTGTTTTAAACATACGATTCCAGATTTTCAAATAGTTTTATCTCCCAACTCCAACTATTTCCCCAAACCACACATCAATGAAAAGCTTATTTATTCAGTTTACATGTGATTTATAAATAAATAATAAATAAATAAATAAATTACATGACTGCTTTTGTAGGGTCACATTGATAATGATTACTAGTATGATTATTAGCAGAACAGTATTAGTTATTGTGTTTACATTAGTCAAAGTGTAATCAGAATATTGCCAAAATCCCATTAATTGAATTAAGAAGGTGCATGTAACTGTAATCAGTGTATGATGAAGATTTATTGAATCAAAGGATCCATGAACTTAATTCGTTAAATGTTAAATGCTTTTTGGTTCTTTAAATGATTAAAATTCTTTTTAAGGACTGAATATCAGAACAGCTCGTGTTAACAACTCAATATCTGTCTGTCTGTCTGTCTGTCTGTCTGTCTGTCTGTCTGTCTGTCTGTCTGTCTGTCTGTCTGTCTGTCTGTCTGTCTGTCTACCTACCTACCCACCCACCCATCTACCTACTGTATCTACCTACCTACCTACCTACCTACCTACCTACCTACCTGTCCGTCTCTCTGTCCATCCATCCATCCATCCATCCATCCATCCATCCATCCATCCATCTAGCTATTTTTGTTACATAAAATATGAAACAGAAAATAGAAATCTGCGATCACTAAAACATCAACTTTGGGTGCAATATTAAACTTCAATTAAAGAATGTATGATGGAAACATCAAGAGGCACGCCAGAACCAGTCAATGGTTTTTTAACTACTATACTTCAACTGTTCACTTAGCATCAATAATAATAATAAAATGAGGAACAACTGCATACGACGGGTCTCTCGGTACAACAAAGCAGTAATGAACAGGTGTTATTTACGAGCAGCCATGATTTTATAGGAGCTCAGATTGTTAGACGTTGATCATTATGATTTGATCTTTTATCTGCAGCAGCTGAACGTGTGGAATTTTAAAATGAATCAGTCGTCCTGTTTTAAAGTTCACAGTGGTTTAACTAGTCTGCCTTAATCCACTTTCAAAGTCACACTGCGAATTTATGGCCGACCCTCTGACCTTCTGAATTACAAACACATGCACACACAAACACGCACACATTCGAGAGATCAGAACCAAAGGGAGCATGTGTAGGCAGCGAGAGGGAAAGGGTGCATGGATGATGTCCAGACTTCACAGGCTTCAAAAGAGAACCAACAAGATTAAGACTGTGAATGGAAAGGAAGACAGAGAGACGTGGAGATATGAAGCCTAAGGTTTGATTTATAGCCTAACCCATTTCAGCTTTTTCTTTTTTCTTTCTCTTTTTCCATCCACATCTTTATCTTTATTGGCTTTATCACACTGTTAGTTTAGAAATAACGTTAAGCTACAGTAGCTGTACAAACACATGCAACATTGCTGTTTTTACAATGAAAAAAAGGTGATAGCCTGCAATTGTCACCTCAGGGAGGCTTTTTTCCGGATTTGGAGTTTTCATTTAGTTTTGTACACTGTTCCACAAAATTCCTTGATGTTATCTCAACACAAATCAATTAAGTTAACAATCTTTTTTTTACAAATTTAAGTGGAATGAACTTGATTTTAAATAAATAGTTTAAACAAGCAGCAAATTTTAGTTTTCGAGTGTAAATAAGTGCGTCAAGATTTATTGCAGGTATTTGTTTAAATTAACTGACCAACAAATGATTTACATTTACAAATATTCATTTATCAGACACTTTAATATACAGTATAGGATTTCAAGAACTCTCAACAAGGATTTTCAATCTTTTGGACCCCCAAACAAGATCATCCCCATATAAGGGACCCCCCCTCCCTAAAATGTAAAAATAATTTCTTGTATAAAGACCAAGATTATACTGTGAACATTTATTGGGTTTACGATATTATCTACAAAATATTTCATATTTATTAATTTACATAAAAAAAATACTCATTAAAGTACTGTATTTATGCATTTATTTTACATTTTACGCGTTTAGTTTTATCATTTTAATCTAATTCATAATTTTTTTTCATCATTTTTGTATTTAAAATTAATTAAATTATTTCGACTCGTTTATTTGAATCAAATTTATTTTCATTAAACTCACTAGATTACATTATACTGTGTTTTGTTTCTTTCATATCATTGTGTTTATGTAACTTCATAACATATTTATTTGTTAGTTAAATGTATATAATGTATTTGTCTTAATCTAATCTAATTTTTAAACATCTATTGATTTTGATCAGATTTAGCATTTTTTTTTTTGGCTTTTTTGATTGATTTGAATGCTTTTTTAAAATATTTTTTCATTTTATTAATTACATTATTTATAATAATACAACATATAACTATCTTGCAGCCACAAGTTTGAAAAACCTTGCTTTAAAGGGAGGTTTTTAAACTAATTTCGAGAGGAGCACGTAATCAACAATAATCCAATCAGATTAATCCAAGCCAACTATAAATCTCAGGGTTCTCTCCCAGGGCAGCATGCTAAACCTGCTAATAGCGTCACGCAATATCTAAGTGTGAACTCTTGAAACAATAATAAAGTCAGTTCAAATACATACATTTATTATTTCAAATTTGCAGTGTTGCTTGTAAAAAATAGAAAACAGTGAAAAGCAGTGTGGTTTATCAATACAACTAAAGGCAATGAGGTGAGGTTGTGTGTCTGGAATTACAATGTAATGAAATACTTGTGTGTCTCATGAGAGTTCATGTGACACATGTTCATGTGCTGCTGACAAAAGCTCAAAACAGTAAGTGTGTGGCTCTTCACGACTTATAAAACACTCTAACCATTTAAAACCATGACAATTTTAGTAAAAAAGAAATAATATTATATGAATGATTCAATCAGTACATCAAAGCAGTAATGAACAGGTGTAAATTATGAGCAGCAATAATTTTATTGCTCAGCTTGTTGTACCTTGGTCATTATGATTTTATGCTTTATCTGCAGCTGTGCGTGTTAAATTTTTAAATGAATCATATTAATGGGAACATTAGTAAAAATACAAAAAATAATAATTATTGGCCCAGCTATATATAGGGAACATTCTATTTTAGAATTTTGCAAACATAAATGAAGCGCTGCTTTTGAATATTGTTGTTGTTTTTCAACCTGATTTTTTCCTGTTTGTTTTACAATGTTTAGAAAATTGGCTATATGCTGTTTTTGTGCTACATTTGGAGTAGATTTTCAATGAATAACAGCTTTCAGTAACTTTCTATCAACTTAACCAGATGAATGTTCAATCACATAGAAACAGAACATTAGACAAAGATACAGTACATACCTTAATACACTCTTTTTGAGTTTATATATATATCTTATGAACATAAAAATAAAAAAGTGTCAATTTTGACTGTTTACATGTGCACCAATGATGCAACTCTTTCCAATAATCAAGTCTTAATGAAAGATGTTTACAAGACTCCAGCAGACACCTTTATTCTTGTTTTCATTCTTTGTGCTGCATCAGTTTCTTTGCATCATGTCTGGATGATTATTGATTTTTTCTTTCATGCCAAAATAAATAAGAATATTGAGTAAAAATCAGATTCCATTAAGATATTTAACAAATTTCTTACTTTGAAAAAATCAAAATGTAATTTTAAATAATGTATATGCATTGCCAAGAGTTTAATTTGCTACATTTTATAAAGATGGATTTCTTAATATTTAGATTATTTTGAAAACTCAAATTCTGTAATTTTTAATAGCTTTATCTCAGCCACATTTAGCCCTTTCCCAAACAACACATGAATAGAAAGCTTATTTATTCAGTTTTCATGTGATGTACACATCTCAATTTAAGTAAATAAATACATATGATAATATTTATAATATAAAATATATATTTTAATATAAAAATTAAATACAATTACATAACTGCTTTTGTGGTGTCACATTTGATAATGGTTACTAGTATGATTATTAGCAGAATAATAATCTATCTATCTATCTATCTATCTATCTATCTATCTATCTATCTATCTATCTATCTATCTATCTATCTATCTATCTATCTATCTATCTATCTATCTATCTATCTATCTATCTATCTATCTATCTATCTATCTATCTATCTATCTATCTATCTATCTATCTATCTATGTAAAATATGAAATAGAATATAGAAATCTGCGATCACCAAAACATCAACTTTGGACGCGATATTAAACTTCAATCAAAGAAAATGGTCACACTTTACAATAAGGTTCATTAGTTAATGTTAGTTAATGCATTTACTAACATGAACAAACAATGAACAATACATTTACTACAGCATTTGTTCATGTTAGTTAATGAAAATACAGTTGTTCATTGTTAGTTCATGTTAATTAACGGTGCATTAACTAATGTTACCAGCACGAACTTGGATGTTAATAATGCATTAGTAAATGTTGAATTATGATTAATAAATGCTGTACAAGTGTTGTTCATGATTAGTTCATGTTAGTAAATGCATGAACTAATGAACCTTATTGTAAAGTGTTACCAAGATAAATGTTAATTTATTATATCTTATAAACATCTCTATCAATAGCTGGGTTCTCATCACCCTGTGTTAATGCACATTTTGATGTAGCTATTGCATTAGAAATGAGTGATGAAAATGACAAATTTTCTAATCAACACATTAATTTGCAAAAAAAAAAAAAGAAAAGAAATCACGGTCACACTTTACAATAAGGTTCATTAGTTAATGTTAATTAATGCGTTTACTAACATGAACAAACAATGAACAATACATTTACTACAGTATTTATTCATGTTTGTTAATGAAAATACAGTTGTTCATTGTTAGTTCATGTTAACTCATGGTGCATTAACTAATGTTAACAAGCATGGACTTGGATGTTAATAATGCATTAGTAAATGTTCAATTATGATTAATAAATGCTGTACAAGCATTGTTCATGATTAGGTCATGTTAGTAAATGCATGAACTAATGAACCTTATTGTAAAGTGTTACCAAGATAAATGTTAATTTATTATATCTTATAAACATCTCTATCAATAGCTGGGTTCTCATCACCCTGTGTTAATGCACATTTTGATGTAGCTATTGCATTAGAAATGAGTGATGAAAATGACAAATTTTCTAATCAACACATTAATTTGCAAAAAAAAAAAAAGAAAAGAAATCACGGTCACACTTTACAATAAGGTTCATTAGTTAATGTTAATTAATGCGTTTACTAACATGAACAAACAATGAACAATACATTTACTACAGTATTTATTCATGTTTGTTAATGAAAATACAGTTGTTCATTGTTAGTTCATGTTAACTCATGGTGCATTAACTAATGTTAACAAGCATGGACTTGGATGTTAATAATGCATTAGTAAATGTTCAATTATGATTAATAAATGCTGTACAAGCATTGTTCATGATTAGGTCATGTTAGTAAATGCATGAACTAATGAACCTTATTGTAAAGTGTTACCAAGAAAATGTTAATTTATTATATCTTATAAACATCTCTATCAATAGCTGGGTTCTCATCACCCTGTGGTAATGCACATTTGATGTAGCTATTGCATTAGAAATGAGTGATGAAAATGACAAATTTTCTAATCAACACATTAATTTGCAAAAAAAAAAAAAAAAAAGAAATCACGGTCACACTTTACAATAAGGTTCATTAGTTAATGTTAATTAATGCGTTTACTAACATGAACAAACAATGAACAATACATTTACTACAGTATTTATTCATGTTTGTTAATGAAAATACAGTTGTTCATTGTTAGTTCATGTTAACTCATGGTGCATTAACTAATGTTAACAAGCATGGACTTGGATGTTAATAATGCATTAGTAAATGTTCAATTATGATTAATAAATGCTGTACAAGCATTGTTCATGATTAGGTCATGTTAGTAAATGCATGAACTAATGAACCTTATTGTAAAGTGTTACCAAGATAAATGTTAATTTATTATATCTTATAAACATCTCTATCAATAGCTGGGTTCTCATCACCCTGTGTTAATGCACATTTTGATGTAGCTATTGCATTAGAAATGAGTGATGAAAATGACAAATTTTCTAATCAACACATTAATTTGCAAAAAAAAAAAAAAAAAAGAAATCACGGTCACACTTTACAATAAGGTTCATTAGTTAATGTTAATTAATGCGTTTACTAACATGAACAAACAATGAACAATACATTTACTACAGTATTTATTCATGTTTGTTAATGAAAATACAGTTGTTCATTGTTAGTTCATGTTAACTCATGGTGCATTAACTAATGTTAACAAGCATGGACTTGGATGTTAATAATGCATTAGTAAATGTTCAATTATGATTAATAAATGCTGTACAAGCATTGTTCATGATTAGGTCATGTTAGTAAATACATTAACTAATGAACCTTATTGTAAAGTGTTACCGAAATCACAATCACTTGAGGTGGTTTTGGACTTGAAAATGCCAAGAAAGGTTAGCAGGAGATGGAAACACATTTGTAGAACAAACTCCAACGTATCAAACAGTACACCCATGTGACTAATTAGCTGTCTCCATTATGCTTGTCTTTTTTTACGATTGGTTACTAGGTTACCAATAATACAGCCAGCCTTGATGGAAATGCATCTAATTTGCATTTTAGGATTTTATTTAATTTTTTTGCAAACTTGTAACAGATTTACTTCACATTAGCAGGACAACCCGGCTAGTGACAGCAATGTTAAGTCATACCAATATTAAGGTTTAGGTTCAAAACATTTTAAATCACTGCTAAAACTATTTAAATCAAACAGCTAACTTAAGCTCTATGATAAGATTTGTTTCCCCACAGTCATCAGTCGTAACCTGGAATAGCCCGAGATGTGCACAACAGGTCCATCCCATATTTGCCTCCCACCGGCACAGTGTCCTCATTAGAGACAGTCCCTCTCAGCAGGAGAATCTGAAGCACAAACGCCACAGAAGAGCATCCGAGGCTCAGACAGAAGGAAGAACACTTTAATAAATCTCCGCGGTCCATTCAAACACACACTCACGTACACACACGTTACACTCGAGTTTATGAAGGGTGACACACACACATGTGGCTGAGATTAAGTGATATCATGTATCAACAGTGATGACTTTACCAGAACTCACATTAGAAGCAGGCATGACACTACAGATATCACACACACACACATGCACGCGTACACACACAGGAACAGGGATTTTCCCAACCAATCAATGCAGAAAGATACTCATGCTATCCAATTTTCAATATAATTCGCTCAAGATGAACTCAAAATTAATAGTTTGCAATTACGTGTGGAGGAAACAGAAAATGAACTCTTGACAGTGTGTTTGTTTCTGTGTGTATGAATGCCTGCGCACATACGTATGTTTAATTGAAGGCCTATGAGCATTTGCAGCAGATGGAAGCTGCATATTACATGGCTAACATAGCACATGACATCATTATTATTTTGTACACACACACACACACATAAACAAACATATCTGCGTGCACAAATGCAAGCAAACACATCTTTCTAATGTATCCTTGCCTTCCTATTACATTTACTCTTGTTAATTACAACTTAATTAAACTCATTACAGACTAACCCAAGCAGTCATTTTGAGCAATTTTAATGAAGGCATTACTTACTCCTTTTAGTCTCCCGAGACTGGTCCCAGAAGGTGATTTGGTCAGGTTTTACTATTCTTCTGGGTGTTTTCTGAGCTTATGTCCCCACAAGGGCAAAAAATAAATAAAAAAATAAACTCCCCAAACACAAATGCTGCTCACATACAAACAGGTTTTCCTGTTCTTCTGGGACATTTCCAGAAAGTTCATTCCCAGAAGAAAAGCAAAACCTGCCCATGTGCAAGCGGCTTTACGCACACACTCACAAGCCATATGTCAGAAACCCTGTTAACGCTCGGCTAAACACAACTAAAGAGAGACCATGTAAATATGAGCTCGTACACAGACAAAACAAACAAAATAAAAGGAAAGAATTCAGAGCCTGAAGGAGCTTCTGATGATTTAAACCAACTACACACACACATACACAAAACAACCAAAGAAGCTAATGAAAACGAGAATGAATATAAAACAATGAGTTAACTGTCAATTAACACCAATGAATTTTCGAAAGTAATCCTGTCAGAATTATTCATGTTGATTATACGCTGACACTCTTGTGAAAAGCGAGTTTTCCAGTTGGAACAGATCAGCTGTGGTGCCGTCGCATGACAAAGCCACTAACACAAACTCATGTGAGCCCCCCAGATATTACATTAATTCAAACGTACAGTTTTAGGTCACCATCTTGTATACAAATGGAAAAACTCAGAATTCACAGCAGCTGAGAGCATCAGTTTTGAGCTCTGAATACTGAAGACATTTAGAGGTGGCTTTGTTTTAGTGGATTGCTGATTAGTTGCAGAGTATGTTTTGTGCTATCCGTGTATCGTTTTTAAAAACTTAAGTTGATTGAACTTAAAATAATTAGGTTGCCTCCTCTCAAAAAATAATAATTGTGTTTTAAATTCATTTTAAATAAGTAGTTTGACGAACAGAAATATTCATTTTTGTGTGCGTGCTTACAACGCAGACAGATCTTAAGTTCTGATCAGTATTTCAGCCCAGAGGACATTTTCTCTTACTTCTGTAACTAACACACGCATACCCCTTCACACACACACCGAGCCCTGCAGCGCAGTCTAGTCTCAGTAATTAAAAAACGGGAAACACCTTTAACTTAAAACTGCAGATCTATGTGTGTGTGAGTGAAACCTTTCGCTGGTTGTTCCTGTTGTAACCTGTAATCCGAGGAGTGTATCTTTCACAATCCTTTAAACTGTGTAGAACAACTGCCAACATGAATGATAAATCATCAAAACATTTTTTTTTTTCAAACTGTTTTGCGGGTGCCATTTACAAACGAGTTTTCTGATATGTGAATATTTCAGCTGCTCTTTATTATACAGTACCGCATAAAGCACTTGGTAATATAATAGTAACTAATGGGTTAAGGGATAGGTTAGTTATTACCCAGTAATTGTAATTACTATAATAGGAACAAAATAAGTATATGTGTAGCAGGACTGTAAAATAAACAGCTACTGCTTTTTGGAGTTAAAGATTTATTAATCTGATTTTTATGACATTTAACAAACAAAAGTAAAAGTGAAAATAACAGTACAAAAAAAAAATTATATATATATATATATATATATATATATATATATATATATATATATGTATATATATATATATATATAAACAGTACAAAATTGATTAAAAGAATAAAAATAAACCACACTATAATAACACTATAACACTATAATACCCTCATATTGTGCAACAAACAGTATAGGATGTACATAAACAATATATGATGTGCATTTATTTTACAAATTAAGCATATAAACAGGTCAGTACCGAAAGTTGAGGTTCACAGCATGGTGTATTAGGTAAAATAAATAATGATAATAAAAGAAAGAGAGAATTAAACGAGAGAGAAAAGGGAAAATATATTAAACTGAATAGACTGGGAGGTGGCACATTCTTCAAGCTTGTGGTTTTATGTCTAGAAGAGTTGTATGCTTTTTGGAGTTTTTGAGCAATTGCTATACTGAATGTTGCATATAGCACAGAAAAAGTGAGAAGCCTTCAAATATAAATTCTGTCAGCTCATCTCACACTTCAATTCAAATCAACCTAAATTCGTTGCTACTCATATTATTTTAGTTTTCATATAAATCTTCTGTGTTTGTTATTTTTATAGTTAGATATAAACTTTTCATTATTGAAACATTTTAGATTGTTTTATTTTATTAATAAAAATAAAACAGCATTGAACTTTAATATCATTAATAATGTTATATAATATATATTGTATCAATAATATAATTTCTACAACAGTTTATTGAGAACAACATGAAAACAAGTACCTGCTTATGTATATTTTTCTTCTAGAATTCTACACTGTAAAACCCAAAAAGTTAAGGTAACTCAAACCATTTAAGGAAACTGATTGCAACAAACCATTTAAGTTCAAAAACTAATCCTAATGAGTACTGCAAACTTAATCCATTCGAGTAACAAAAGCAATTTGAGCACAGTAAAAGCCAATAAATGAAGAGAACTCAAATCCAATCGAGTACTGTAAACCCAATAAGTTAAGGCTACTTAAACCGTTTGAGGAAACCGATTACTACAAACCATTTGAGTAAAAAAAAAAAACTAATGTATATGAGTACTGTGAACTTACTCCATTTAAGTTGAGGTAATGATGTATTTAATTTAATCATTACCTTCAACACTGAGTTCAAAACTCTTCAAATGAGTAGAATTAACTTTCAGTCAATTTTTAAACTTTCATTTGATAAAGTTGACTGTTGGGTTTTACAGTGTACCTCCTGAAATTGTACAACTATCTAACTTTACAACTATCAAGGCTGAATGGAGTACTGATATACCTCAAATTATTTGGTTAATTCCAGGTCTTTCTGTATTATGGTAATATTTTACAAGAATAAATTGCATATTTTTATTTTTTTATTTTGTTTAATTGCATTGAAAATCCTATCATCATAACCTATAAAATAGTATTCATTACAAATATAGATCTGCGAAACAATAAGCAAGTTATTAATGGTTCAAAAATAAGTTTATAAACTACTCATCCATTCATTTAATTTAATTTAATTTATTTAATTTAATTTAAAATACTTACAATGTAAAGGATTTATTGGCAGAAATAATAACAATAGTGCAATATAACAATATTCTGAGTTTTTAGTATTAAAAAGTATGTGTAAATATACATATTTTTCAAAAAACATAGTATAGATAAGTGATCACTTTTTCAAAGCTGTAGTTTTAATTATTGAACTGTAGTTTAACTTCATATTTGAATAAAGTGGAGTAGTTTCAGTTGAATGGGAACTGAATTGGTGGCGACACTTTAAATCAAGGTCCATTAGTTGATGTATTATTAACTAACAAAGAGCCCTATTTGTTTTGCCATTTATTAATCATTGTTAAAATCAGTTAATAATGTTGTTATTTCACATGATCTCAGTTAAATGCAATATTTACCAGTACATTATTAAGCTCAAACGTAGCATTGGTTAATGTTGAAATTACCAAACACTTTAGAAGTGTTTTGCTCGTCAGCTAATGCACTTATTTAATAATACAAATAGAAAACGTATTTTAAAGTGGTAAAGTATTATTGATTTAAACTGTTTAGTCTCCTCTAATATAATATAATTGACCTTAAATACTGTATGTACAATAATAAATAACAATTGCCTTCTATTTTCAGTAGACTAGAAACTCTGATTGAACTATCATTGGTTTAACCTAAACATCTAGAAAAAATAACTTATGGACTCAACTTTATTTGAGCCATATAAGCAGATTTACTTTTTTATTGCTATCAGCTATTTCCCCCCAAAATCAATCACACTAACTACACTGAGCGTCACAGATTAATGTTTTCTTTTGTACAGCTATCGCAAAGCAGCCCAAATTCACAGCAGAGCAAGAGAAAGAAGAAAAGCAAGGGGCGAGCGCATATGGAAATGATCACAGAAGATGTGATGGTTAGACGGAAGTGGGGCTTTATGATGGAGAGGAGCCTACTGGAGTTTGTTCTGGTATGTCTCTATCTATGGCCTGTGAGGAAAGGGAAAAACGCTTGAGACGGCACAACGGCAGCACCAGCAGAGATGCTGTGCGTGCTTCATGCTAGATAGATCTGCCATACGCGCTCACGGCGAATGGACATTTAGCTCGGAAAATACTTTAAGCTCAGAAACAGATCAGTCCCATTACACTGACCTCCTGCCGCAACCCCACAACGCTCCTTTGGCTTCCTCTTTCCTCACAAGGACACACATACACACTCTCATTACACACTTTCCCAGAGCCAAATGGAAAAAAAAAAGGTGATAACATATGTCATCTCGCAGACGTTTGCAATTTCCGACAAATATGCAGATGTACGGGCGATATTGCTTTGGGTCGTTCAGCGTGTGTTGAGGTTATTGTTACTCTACTGGTAAAACCGTTGAACTGCTTTAGTTCGCTGTGCTTTGGGGGAGAAAATCTGGATCATATCTAAAGGGAACACGCAGTCACCGTGTCTTTCTCACGGGCCGCAATCCAACTTTAAAAAAAAAACGAACACTTACACATACACCTCTGCAGGGTAAAATCTGTGCTCGGCTTTAGGAGAGCGAGAGGGGGGGACAGATGTGTGGGATGATTGGTCTGATTAACAGTTAAATGGATCCAGAGGGCAGCACATCACTAAGAGTATTGTTACCCTATTTATATAACAAAACATATCCTGCACTTAGATAAGAGAACACACACACACACACCGTTTGTCGCTCGCTTTGTTTCAAAGACAGGAACCGGTGAAAGCGCAGATCAGGATCGCAGAAAAGCCTTTCGGGTCTGCGGAGAGAGGCAAGTTTAAACTGTTAGAGTGGCTTAATGCCAAGGCAGGTTGGCACCTCATAAACTGCTGGAAGAGAACAGAGGTGTGTGTGTGAGACTGTGTGTGTGCTTGTGCACGTAGGTGGATGAAATGTAGCTCTCAGAGATTACGGTTCAGCTGTAATTTTACCTTTTATTTTAATGCTTTATTTTGCTAATGGGGTTACACGTTTAAGCAGTGGTAATGACATGGAGACACCTCCCGAATGGAAAACCTGTGAGTTATTCATGAGCCATTGCTTTTGCTTTTATGAATGTGGCAATCAAACACACACAAACACATACACACATACATGTTTGTTTTTCTATCTTATTGAGGACATTACCTTTGATTGATTTTACATCAGGTTAATCATACCACCTATGGCCTAACCCTACCCCTACTCACACACACTTTTGGAAGATGTAAAAAATCTGTTATTTTGAGGCTGTTAAACTAGAGAAATTTACTGTAAAATAAAATCTGTAAAATTACAGAAATTTACTGTAAAATAAAAGACGTTAAATTACAGAAATTTACTGTAAAATAAAGGCCGTTAAATTAGAGAAATTTACTGTAAAATAAAGGCCGTTAAATAAGAGCAATTTGCTTTAAATTAAAAGACGTTCAATTGCAGTAACTTACAGTAAAATAACGACCGTTAAATTAGAGAAATTTACTGTAAAATAAAAGACGTTAAATTACAGAAATGTAGTTTAAAATAAAAGACGTTAAATTACAGAAATTTACTGTAAAAAAAGACGTTAAATTACAGAAATGTACTGTAAAATAAAAGACGTTAAATTACAGAAATTTACTGTAGAATAAAAGACGTTAAATTACAGAAATTTACTGTAGAATAAAAGACGTTAAATTACAGAAATTTACTGTAAAATAAAAGACGTTAAATTAAAGAAATTTACTGTAAAATAAAAGACGTTAAATTAAAGAAATGTACTGTAAATTAAAAGCTGTTAAATTACAGAAATTTACTGTAAAATAAAAGACGTTAAATTACAGAAATTTACTGTAAAATAAAATCTGTAAAATTACAGAAATTTACTGTAAAATAAAAGACGTTAAATTACAGAAATTTACTGTAAAATAAAGTCTGTAAAATTACAGAAATTTACTGTAAAATAAAGGCCGTTAAATTAGAGAAATTTACTGTAAAATAAAGGCCGTTAAATAAGAGCAATTTGCTGTAAATTAAAAGACGTTCAATTACAGTAACTTACAGTAAAATAACGACCGTTAAATTAGAGAAATTTACTGTAAAATAAAAGTGGTTAAATTAAAGAAATTTACTGTAAAATAAAAGACGTTAAATTAAAGAAATTTACTGTAAATTAAAAGCTGTTAAATTACAGAAATTTACTGTAAAATAAAAGACGTTAAATTACAGAAATTACTGTAAAATAAAATCTGTAAATTACAGAAATTTACTGTAAAATAAAAGACGTTAAATTAGAGAAATTTACTGTAAAATAAAGTCTGTAAAATTACAGAAATTTACTGTAAAATAAAGGGCCGTTAAATTAGAGAAATTTACTGTAAAATAAAGGCCGTTAAATAAGAGCAATTTGCTGTAAATTAAAAGACGTTCAATTACAGTAACTTACAGTAAAATAACGACCGTTAAATTAGAGAAATTTACTGTAAAATAAAAGACGTTAAATTACAGAAATGTACTTAAAATAAAAGACGTTAAATTACAGAAATTTACTGTAAAAAAAAGACGTTAAATTACAGAAATTTACTGTAAAATAAAAGACGTTAAATTACAGAAATTTACTGTAGAATAAAAGACGTTAAATTACAGAAATTTACTGTAAAATAAAAGACGTTAAATTAAAGAAATTTACTGTAGAATAAAAGACGTTAAATTACAGAAATTTACTGTAAAATAAAAGACGTTAAATTACAGAAATTTACTGTAAAATAAAAGATGTTAAATTACAGAAATTTACTGTAAAATAAAACATGTTAAATTACAGAAATTTACTTACCTAATTTTACCGGAAAAAAACACAGATTTTTTTTACAGTGTGTGCAGCAGGCTTTTATTAAATAATCTTTTTTCTTTAATACTTTTTCTTTTGCCGTCTGTTTTTATACTCTTTTGTTCTTCTCTCCCTCTCTGTTCAGTGGAACAAGTGTAGTTGTGCTGTCATTCTGTCTGCTGATCTGTTTGTACTAACTCTAAATCAATTAGCCAGCTAATAAATCCTAGAGAAAGTGTTCTGATCAGATCTGTTTTCAATCTAAAAAAACTTTTTTGTTGCCAATGAAAAAGGACGGAGGCAGATTTAATGATTTCAGCTGTTCGGAAAAATGACAGAAATCCTGCTTCCGTTTCAAAAGATTACCATCTCTCTCTCTCACACACACCCACACACCATACACACACCACACACACACACACACAGGCACACACATATACAGAGGAAGAAGGTAATTGAGTGAGTCTTTGCACCTGTTGTTAAAGTGGTTTGGAGGATCCATAGCAGTTACGTCAACAAAGATACTCTGATACAGTCAGTCATGTCTCTTACAGAGGACAAATCTTCTTGTCTTCTTTCATGAATTCCCTGGCTGTCCAAAGCACCATCTCTCACTCTCTCAAAATTTTTAGTTATGCTTGAAAAAATGTCTAAATAAATATAGTAAAAAATAAGGTATCACTTTATTTTGATGGTCCCTTTAACGCATTTTGTTGAATTTAAGTTACATTGCATCTACATGCCAACTAATTCTCAAAAGATTATAAGGAGACTGTTAGGTTGGGGTAAGTTGACATGTACTTGTAAAGTTTCTTATAGTCAGCTAAAAGTGTTGAAGGAGCAGTATCAGCAGATATTAAACAGACAGTCTACTAATACTCAAATGAGAAGTAGTTGGCATGTAGTTGCAATGCAATTTTAGTCAACCAAAATGTGCAATAGGGACCATCAAAATAAAGTGTTACGAATATAATAATAATAATTAAAACCTTTTCGAAAAACTAATAGTAAAATCATTTTAGTATTAAACAATTTAATTTAAAATTCCAAAGTTCACAAAAAGAGTAATTGAAAGTTGTCATAATTTTTTTACCCTCATTTGCATTTTTTTCTTCTGTTTGAGCAGCAAAATATTTACAAATATTTCCTTTTTACCCCATTGAAAGTGTTTTTTTTCTTAAGCATGCTCCAATGTTGTTTATTTCACAGTGCTGTTTTTGTTTGTTACTGGCAGATCAGCAGTTCATGAAGAAACTTTAACATACAGTATTTGTAAACTTTTTTGTGATGATTAAAAGTTATTTAGATTTATGACCTTTCATTATGGCACCACTTTAAAAAAAACACACAGAGAGCTTTTTATTTTTAATTGTATTGACAAGAAACAGCTGAAACATACTGCATTGCAACACATTTTGTGTGTGTCTGTGTGTGTACTATGGAATAAAGAATATCATATTAGGTTGTAACAATATATTTTTTAATAAACTGTCGCAAATAAGGAGCTAATTCTACTTGATCTTACAGCTGACAATCAATTTTGTTGGGATAAGTTTGTTCAGCTTATATTAAATACTAAATATGTCAAAGGCTTGCTTCTCTTCCACCTCAGGTTTGGGCTGTGTTACCCATTTTTCATTTCAATGCTTTATTTGGAGCGATTCTTGAGATTAAGACGTGGTCCAAGAACATGTCTATCTTCTGCCTTCCTATATTCACATTTGACTATATTTGTATGTGTCAGTCCTAAATCAAACACAGCAGCATGACCAGCCCCCTGCTGGCCTTACCCAGCGAAACACACACACACAGAGACACACTCACACACACTAAGGCAAACACACACTCAGAGGCCAAAGCCAGGCGAAGCGTAACAATTGCTGGCCTCTAGAAATCATTTAGAAGCTCTTTTACATCATTTCTTGACCAAATAAGCAGTAGAAACGCATTTAATAGCGTTCACATCTGTGTGTGTGTCATACCAATGAAAAAACAAACAGAGCCATTTTTTCCCCCTCTTTCATGCTCGACTGCAGAGCGACGCAATTCTAATCCGGACTCACACGGTCATGAAACTAGAGGAATTCACGACGAGTTTAATGCTGGACACAGACACACACACACATCTGTAGCCTGTTACTGAAGCAGAGAGGTTATTTCAACAGGGTAATGGAAATAATGGCCACCAACACACGTATATGCTGACACAAAACACATTTACACACACCACACCACACACACCACACACATCACACACCACACACACACACACACACACACACACACACACACACACACACACACACACACACACACACACACACACCACACACACACACACAACACACACACACACACACACAACACACACACACGCAGACAATCGGAGCAGGAGAAGGTGAGGAGGTACAGAGCCTCATGCTGACCCGTGTCAGTGTGATGAGCTGCGGTCATAAGATAGAGATGGAATTTGAATCTGAGTGGATCACAGGATGCGTCTGTGTGTGTGTGTGTGTGTGTGTGTGGGGTGAGTGTGTTCTGTGGGATACTAAAAGGCCACATCTCGGAAAATGTCATTACAAGCATGCTAAAACCTCCAAAAACAACTGGTAAAGAGCAGGTTTAGTATTAAAGATGTTATTAAAATTTGAAAATGTCAGGTGCATTCAAAAGCACTTCAAAAAATTAGCAATTCATATATTTACAAAAATTACATAATTGTAATTATTTAATACATACTTTATTATATATACTGTATATAATATTCATGATTTGACGCGCTAGCGCAGTAGGTAGTGCTGTTGCCTCACAGCAAGAAGGTCGCTGGTTCGAGCCTTGCATGTTCTCCCTGCGTTCGCGTGGGTTTCCTCCGGTTGCTCCAGTTTCCCCCACAGTCCAAAGACATGCAGTACAGGTGAATTGGGTAGGCTAAATTGTCCGTCGTATATGAGTGTGAATGAGTGTGCATGGATGTTTCCCAGTGCTGGGTTTGCAGCTGGAAGGGCATCCGCTGCGTAAAACATATGGTGGATAAGTTGGCGGTTCATTCCGTGGTGGCGACCCCAGATTAATAAAGAGACTAAGCCGAAAAGAAAATGAATGAATGAGTAAAACAGCTTATTTCAATGCATGTTTATTTGAGTTGACATTTTTTTTTTTAAACATTTTTTTATTAAATATTAAATAATATTTTATGACTGGATAATTAATATATAATTAATATTCATAATATTCAGTTTATATTCATTTTAAGTAACTACTTTTTTAAAGAAACTTTTCATTTTTTGGTTTGCTTCAGTTTTAGACATATTTAACATTTATTTTGCTTGAATTTATTAATTATATAATTATTATAATTATATAGTTATTATTTTTGAATTAATTTTGAGTTACTTGACAAGACATTTTGTTTTTATGTATTTTGAGTAACTGTTCAAGCTAATTTTTTGACATTTTTAACATTTATGACTGAAATAAAACCTTTAAAATTCAGTTTTGAAACTGTGCCATTTTCATTTCAGAAGAAATATTAACAACTTAGAAAAAAGCAATTCATTTCAATTGGTATGAATTTTGAGCAAGCTCAACAAACCTTTTTTGCAACTGCACAAGCATAATTTTAAAAATATTTAATATTTATGACTTAAAACAGTTCATTTTAGTTATGTTTCAAACACTGCACAACTTATTCTTGTAAAACAGGTGCTAACAATGACTTCATACATATAAAAATATATGATCTAACCACACTGAATCAATTTGAGAACTTAGGTTAAATGCTACCAATATGCAAACATAATAAAATTTAATAACACCAGAATATCAGGTAGGGGAAATCAGTATGACATCTGTTACTTCAACTAGTCTGTCAAGATAAAATCATGCCTGTGAGTTGAGGCTTAATAATTTAAATGTAAAATGAGATCCTCATAAAACAAGCTCAATCATGTGATCCAGCCCTTAAGTGTCGTAACACCTTAAAGCAACAGACAATGATGGTAATCCCTCAGCCCATGAATCACACAACCTGCAGTCTGGGGAATTATTAGTTATTACTCCACCGTGGTTACTGTAGCCTTACGATCCGCTCCATCCAGCACTAACAGAGACTTTCATGTGGCGTCTTTAGTTGCTTTACAGTCACCAGTTGATTTGGTGTCGTAATGGGCGTTCAGCTTATTATGTTGTACGACTTCTCCAGATGGGTCAGTGATTCAGAGCCTTGATATCATAAGACCCCTGCTGTTAAATCTTCCAGATTTCACACCCTCCCTTCACAATCACAACATGCAGCTGTGGGGGATTATACTGTATGTATATATACTGTATATATATTATATATATATATATATATATATATATATATATATATATATATATATATATAATATATATATATATATATATATATATATACATACAGTTGAAGTCAGATTATTACCCCCCTGAATTATTAGCCTCCCTGTTTATTTTCCCCCCCCAATTTCTGTTTAACAGAGAGAAAATTGTGTGAACACATTTCCTAAACATAATAGTTTTAATAACTCATTTCTAATAACTGATTTATTTTATCTTTGCCATGATGACAGTAAATAATATTTTACTAGATGTTTTTCAAGAACCTTCTATACAGCTTAAAGTGACATTTAAAGGCTTAACTAGGTTAAATATGTTAACTAGGCCTGTTAGGGAATCGGGCAAGTTATTGTATAATGATGGTTTGTTATGTAGCTTTGTTCTATAGCTCTAAAGGGGCTAATAATTTTGACCTTAAAATGGATTTAAAAAATTAAAACTGCTTTTATTCTAGCTGAAATAAAACAAATAAGACTTTCTCCAGAAGAAAAAATATTATCAGACATACTGTGAAAGATTCCTTGCTCTGTTAAACATCATTTGGGAAAAAATTCAAAGGCTAATAATTCTGACTTCAACTGTACACACGCACAAACCGTACGCACGCACGCACGCACGCACACACACACACACACACACACACACACCATATTTTATATGCTTTAAAATATATATATATTTGTGTATATGCATTAGATTAGTCAGTACCAAAGCCCAAAGGGATAAATATAAAAAAAAAATCATAATAAAGAGATAAACAGATCAGATTTAAAATCAGATCATATCAAGAGAAACATAAAAAATAACTTGGTATATATATATATATATATGAAGAGTTCAGATGCAAAAACCTTTTGATGGCATCTGAAATGTTCTCCTAAAATGACAATTTTGTCAGCCTCCTACTGTATGTTTATGTTCAGTTATTTCTCTTTAAAGCAATGTTAAATAACTTATTTGTCACTATAAAAGTTAAATTACTGAGCCTACAGTACACACAGGAATTGAAGAAAAATGCTAATTTTAGAAAGAAATATCAGATGGCTTTTAGAGGTTTTTGCATCTAAACTCTTCATTTATATATATATATATATCAGTGCTTCCCACAGGTTTGAAATCTACTTGCGGTAGTAGCTGGATTGAAACACCTTTTACCCACAGCACATAAATAGTTAACTATATGCCACAAACAAAACATAATTAATTTTTTAACACTATTTTTTATTATTATATGCTTTAAACCTTTTCTTTTCAATGGGTTAGAGAAAAAAAAAGATTGTTGAAATAAATAAATAAAAAAAATCCACTATTTCTCTTTTACATTATGCTATTCAGGAGCCATGTGCACCCACTGACAGGTAAAATCTGCTTCTCTAAATAAAGGTTGCTTTATTGGCATGACATTATGTAGAGTATTGCCAAAGCATTTCAGACGTATAAAATATGTAATATTGGCCATCAAATTAATAAAATATAAGGCAAATGAGCAATAAATGACAGAAAAAAAGGAATAAAAACAGACAAAATCTCTAAAAATTACAATAATTACAAGAATATGGTAGATTATTTAAACAAGGCAAATGAGCTGATTACCCAATTCTAATGATGTATAAATATTCTGCAGCCAATTTAGACGTTATTTCGTTCTCTCCGTGTATATAGTAAAATATTTCTTAGTTGTTTAGATAAAAAAAAAAAAAAAAAATTGAATGTCTCTCTCGCTCTTGTGGCTGTGCGCATACAATTAATGAAAACTAAAGCAAAACCAAATCCCGGACATTTTAGTAGATTTAGAAACCATGGCTAAACGCAAAAGGTGTGGGTTTCTGTGGGTCTGCAGAGTATGTAAGACTGTCTGTGGGAGTGTTGACAGTTCTCACGCACACAGAAACGAGCAGTATGAAACGGGTAAAAGGAGAGAAGATGCTTGTTTATATTGGGCGGATACAAAAAAAAATGTGTAAAAGGATGATAATAATAGTAAAAAAAAAAAATGTGTCACTAAATATACTGTACTTGGGTGGCCATTAATATACCTGGGCGGGCCCCCAAGTAAAATCTATGTGTGGGAAGCACTGCATATAGTTGAGATTAAGTCAATTAAATAGGAAGAGAGCTGCAAACAGATAAAGTTTTAGGGCCTTTTTGTTCTTAGACAACTGGATCAATGAAAGGTACTGCTCAAACACCAGAAGACTACGTTTGAACATTTAGACTTATGGATGTAAAATACTGCAAAACCCATTTACTAAATAAAATTGTTTTCTTTTAGGTTGTTCATTAACTCAAAGCACAACACTACGTCCTTCAATACAATGCACTGTAGAATCATTTTTTAAATTTAATCCTAATAAAACCTAAGATGCTTTTTCCAAAATATCTCTGTACAGTAAAATGAACTGTAGGGGATTATATGAAGAACGGAGAGGGCTGCAGCATGACGCAACTGGCAGTGTAAAATACAACAGCTTCTCATTGGTTTGTTTAATGGATTCATTGGGAAAACAAAGGCCGCATGATGAGGCTACACCCACGAGGAGCGTCGCCCTCGGCTCATATCAAAGGAGCCAGCAGAGGATTGGCAGAACTGCACCCAATGACTGAGTCTGACACAGATGCCAAACGTTGTGTTTACCCCACGGCTGAGCGCCATCCATCAGACGCTCTTCAACGGCCTCCTCCACCCACAATGACAAAGGGTCGTGGCGAGCATTGCAAAATTCATCTGAAGCGTCTGTGATGTGCTCCAAAATGAGAGTAAAAACACTTCCACAAACCTTGCGCTAAGTAGAAAGAAGACAAAGACGTCTCCAGTGACTCATCATTCATCTCTCAAGTGAGTCATTGTTCATTTGAAGAAGAGGGGGGAGGATGAAAAACCAGTTCACCCTACCATATGCATTTAAACTGCAGTCTTATTGCTGGATGCACCGTGTATGGCTTCAGAAAAGACAATGCCATAAAATTTGAGGATGTTGGATTAAAAAAACGCCATAATTATAACGAGAAAGGGGCCATCAACCGAAGAGAAATCCTGTCATTAATGTCAATGTGCCATTAGAGCGCATGTCAGGCATCTAAAACTGCTAACTGGGCTGTTATGGGAAAACAGCAAGAAGCGATAAAAGTAGTTTATGATTTGCCCGGAAACACTCAGATCACCACAAATTACTGTATGACTGTGCTGCCTGGATTACTGGAGCTTTTACTACATAAACCAGGCATTTCTCACATGCTTATCATCTTGTGGTAATGGCAGTTTACCACAAGGGGGGAAAAAAAAATTGAAATAAAAATAAAATAAAAAATAGCAATATATAATAATAATTATACAATTATTATAGATAATAATTATAGAAAAAAATTAATTACAAAAAGCACTACAGGTAAAGAAAACAAACAAATAAAACAAATGATCTTACAGATGCCCAAACTTTTGAACAGTGGTGTAGAGCAGTGTTCAAAAAGTGGGGGTCAGGATGCCCTGAGGGTCCGCGGACAATGACAGGGGGGTCGCTTGGTGATTTCTAAAAGTCAAATGAATTTGATTAAACTATTAGAATTACAATTGTAACCCATAAAGATAAAAAAAAGTAGTTTTTAATAGTAAAAAACAGCAACACGCAAATGAAAAGCCATCAGCTTTAAATAATTTTTTCATAGGATTGGTGTGTTTATGTTAGATTAACAGCACAGAAAAGCATCAGCTGAAGCAGACTGAATTTTAATAGCACCAGGTTAAACTTTCTGACATCTTTATGGCATCAATACTTAAAAATGAATACAGGGCACAACTGAAGATTGAGAATGATCTCTGAGCGGCGGTCTCCAAAATTAAAACCAAGAATAGACTTGTGGCTGTCTCTTTAGCTGAGGTTAATATTAAACAAATTAATAAATGACTATACAAATGATATGGTTGTTAGACCGTTGCACTTTTTGTGTTGTCATATGCTCATGTTAATATAGGCCTATTGTTGCGTGCGCAACATTTCTATATTATTACCATTTCAGAGGAATTTGGTGGTCGCGAGTCCACTGGCATTGTTAATTATCGCTGGGTTTAAAAAGTTTGGGAACTCCTGGTGTGGAGAAATGGTTTGATTCAAACACTTTATTAATACATGGACAGTTTTAGATTATGTAATACATACCTGTATCAGCTCATTAGCTAAAAGCTAGTTATATAATTACCATTATTACATAATGCTTTCATTACATAAAGTTTGCTAATGACTTCAACCAGTTATTATAAAGTTCAATGCAACATATGTTTCATATAACAGTTCACAGACGTGAAAGAGAAAGACAACTGTGGTACGTTTTCACAAAAAATGTGTAACAGCAGATTAATTATTGTATAGGAATAAGTTAAACAGCAGTAAATACATTGTGAGGCCCTTCCAAAGACTTTTGTTTTATATTTGTACTGTATATACAAAGCCATAGCCAGCCTGGTGTAAGGGGGTCGTTCTTTTTTCTCAAAATGTGGACCTTTTTGCAGTTATGGCTATTTTTTTTTAATTATGAGATTTACTACTGCATTTATAGACATTTTAAGCCACTATTTTTATTCAAATAAATGCTAATATGGGCCGCTTTGATCCTTCACACCTTTTTATCTGTCATTTTTTGTTTCAAGAAAACAAGATTTAGAATAAACGTTACTTGTTCAAAGTTTTCTCTATTTAAAACAATACAGTAGCGAAAAATGACTTCACTTACATCCGATTGTATGCTTTCTTGCACAGTTGATGTAGGACTCATGGAAAAAATTTGTTTTTTTGCATTGGCTAAAAACTGATTAGTTGAAGTCACACTGAATGTACAGTTAACAGAGGATTTAGCTTGTCTTAAAGCCCTTTTTTCAATGGGTTATTTTCACATATTATGAGAGTGTAGCAGTACAAATAGGACATGCGCTCACGCTATGGAACCAATTCTGGACATTTCGTCACCTTAAATGATAAGGTTCTATCTGACCTTTTTGTCAAAATTGGAGGTTATTGAACATATTCTTATTAATGACATACTTATTTACATTATGGGAAGTTGTACATATTAAGACTTTTATTATAAAAACAAATGTTACACCACATACTGTTTGCTATGGAATGCAAAAACTTTGAAGCTCATATCTCAATATCATTCAGAACGCAGATAGAACCTTATAATTCCAAGGTGACGATTGCTATTGTATTGAGGGGTGGGACCCCCCCCCCCCCAATATACCAATCCTACTCTCCACAGACATCATATTGCTTTTTTGATGCGAAATTATATTATTATTCAGAATATTTATAGTCATTTTCTGTTAGTCATTTACTGTAAAATTCATTGTTTAGAGTTACAAAACAAAGCTAACTGCATAAAGTGTGAAAGTATGCGATAAGCATCTCACTTTATACCCACGTTAACACACTTACTTCACACAGAGAGCCACAAGTATGACAGAGTGAGATCTTTAAAGGAAACTTCAGAGGCAATAAAAGGGAAAACGAGTTTTGTAATCATTGCACATTTTTTGTTTGTTCTATTGCACATTTAATTCAATGTGTTACTGGTGTTCCTGTTTGGTACAATTTACTGGCAATTTCACAGTGAAAACTGTTTCAAACACCACATCTTTTCAGTGTAAATGACTTCTTTCTGGGTTTGTAATATGTTTTGTGTGCACACTTGGTCCCCCGACCATATGAACCAAAATCTGAACCCATACACCTACACACATATTACACAAAGCGACAAGTATGACAGAGTGATGATATTGGAGGAAACTCTACCTGAGGTGCAAGAAAGGGGAAAATGAGTTCCATTGCACAAAATCATCCCAATTCTCCCTCTCTCTCTCCTCTCGTCTTTTCTCTTTCTCTTCTCTCTTTGGATCTTATCTCCTCCAAGTAAGAAAGCCGCAAGAGGTGGCAGAATAATGAGCTCTTACCCTAGTTTTGAAAGTCCCTCACACCACACACACATAACACACATATCAGAGCCTTGGCCTGGCTTCAGTCGGCAGAGACTTCAACAGCAGTGAGAAATATCAGTCTTCACTCCTAAACGCATATAAAAAGGTCTGGAAGCTCTTTTCACTGTCACATACAGTAGGGTTGTGTGTGTATACTGCATGTGTGTGTGTGTGTTTGTGTACGTGTAACACACACCTCGACCCATCTGCTTTCCAGACACTACACAGAACCCGCTGCAGAAATAACTTAAGACTAAATGAAAATAAATGCCCCTCATCATTCTCCATCATCAAATATATCACCTCGCTCTCTCTTCCCCGGAGTGTGTGATGGGAGTTCAGGGATGTTACGCTCTCTCCCAGGACACATCAATCAGCCTTGAGCCGCCTGGTGGGCTCCGGACTGGTGTGCTTGCGTTTTATCTTCAACGGTTGCATCTTCTGATATCAGAGAGGAGGGCGAGTGGGAGAGGTTATTTAAACACAGCGAAGACTGAGAGAGAGAGAGAGAGAGAGGAGAGAGAAGACGGAGGAGAGAGAAGAGAGGAGAGAGAGAGAGAGAGAGAGAGAGTGAAAGTGTGAGAGTATGCAGGTTGACTCAGCACTATTTTCACTCAAATTGCTGAACGTGTGTATATGTGTGCATGTTTTTATGACATATCAGGGCACAAATGTGTATAATGACATGAGTATGACACAGGTATTACACAAGGGTGATGGTGAATTATGAGGACATTGCTGATGTAACCCTTTTTTTTTCAAAAGGCTTATAAATTATACAGAATTTGTTATATTATTTTTCTCTATGAAGTAAAATAGTTTTCTGTAAGGGGTAAGGTTAGGTGTAGGGTTGAGTAGGGCCATGGAACATCCAGTTTGTACAGAAATAACCTATGGAAACTTACACTGTAAAACCCGATAAGTAAAGTTAACTCACACTGTTTGAGGAAACCGATTGCAGCAAACCATTTAAGTTTTGAAACAATATGGTTTGAATACTGTAAACTGACTATTTATAGAGTCATATACAGATATATTATTTGTGTTGATAAGTCGTGTTGTCAAACTTTTAGCGTATTAGTAACTAAAACATTTTAGGTTCAGTTATCAAATTGCTAGGAGTTCAACAAATTAAGTCCAGACAACTATAGAGCTACTCAAATGGTTTGGTTGTTTATGGTACAGTTGAAGTCAGAATTATTAGCCCCCCTGTTTATTTTTTTCCCCAATTTCTATTTAACAGAGAGAAGATTTTTTCAACACATTTCTACACATAATAGTTTTAATAACTCATTTCTAATAACTGATTTATTTTATCTTTGCCATGATGACAGTAAATAATATTTTACTAGATATTTTTCAAGACACTTCTATACAGCTTAAAGTGACATTTAAAGGCTTAACTAGGTTAATTAGGTTAACTAGGCATGTTAGGGTATTTAGGCAAGTTATTCTATATTGATGGTTTGTTCTGTAGACTATCGAAAAAAATAAATAACTTAATAATTTTGTCCTTAAAATAGTTTTAATAAAATTAAAAACTCTTTTTATTCTAGCAGAAATAAAACAAATACAATTTTCTCCAGGAGAATAAATATTATCAGACATACTGTGAAAATTTCATTGCTCTGTTAACATATTTAGGAAACTTTTAAAAATAAAATAAAAATAAAATGGGAGCTAATAATTCTGACTTCAACTGTATATAGTTAAGTTAACACAAAAAAAAATTATTAATTCATAACTGAATCGTTTTGAGTTCTGCTTAATAAAATCTGTTCATGAGTTATGATAACTCTTTTCATTGAGTCAACGTAACCTTTAAAAAAATAAGTTAAAAAGCCCCTATTTTACATTAAAAAAGGTCATATTTTGGTTTTGAGGGTCTCCAACAACAGTCTTATAATATGCATTTATTTTTACCTAATTATCCCAGTAACTCCTATATGATTCGTTCAGTGATTCATTTGTTCCCAAACCCCTCCTTAGCGCGAAGCTAATCTGCGCTGATTGGACCAATGACCCAGTCTGTTGTGATTGGTCGACTGCGTTTAGTGCGAGACAGAAAGAAATGTCCACTATTGCTACAGTATAAAGTAGCAGAAAGTATGTGAGAGCCCAATGCAGGAATGCAATAAAGCAATGCAGTTAAACACCAATCTATTGCTCTACTCTCAAACCTAACCCCAAGTAATAACAACGACACACATTCAGTATTAATCCACACAGTGGCAAAAGTTGAACTATTTTGTAAACTGACCGCTCCGCGCGTGTGAGGAACAGCTGATGGTGGCCATAGCAACAAACAGCAGAGGATCACTAGCTCAGAAACGCATTTAAATCGGTAAAGGAAGAAGCAAACGTCACGTTTTTAATGTGTTTTGGATGTGATGTGTGAACAGCCCCATACAGATTTAACCTGAGAGATACAGTACAAGCACTGATCTAACATTATAATAGATATGCGATCACAAGCCGTGTGGGGTGATTGATCATGATCAGTCCCATGATCCCCCGTGCCTCCGCTAGGGAAAGCGCGTTCACATTTTACGGAACTGGAACTACATATTTGGTGTTGTACCGTATAGACGTCAATGCGATCAATCAAAAGATCCGAACTCAACACAATTCATTTATTTGACTCTGAGTCAACTATTTCGCTAAAGAATCAATAGTTTTAAACATGGTGCACTTTTAGATATAAACCTCAGCTGAATGCTCATTTTCAAAAACCCATTATAAGAGCTCTTTCAACTAACTTATTTCATTTAGTGATTTTGACAGGAATTATGTCAGTGTGTGTGTCTGTTTTGTGTACTGGTTTTGGTGGTTTGCAAGGACAGAAAGTTGTATAATGACATGGATATGACCTACAGTAGTTATACTCTACACTCTCAGAAATAAAGGTGCAGGAGCTGTCACTGAGGCAGTACCTTTTCAAAAGGTACAAATTGTACCTGAAGGGTTGATAATGGTACCTCAAAGGTACTTTTTAGGTACATTTGGGTACTAATATGCCCCTTTGAGGTACCAATGTGGATTCTTTGGGTACAAATATGTATCTTTTTGAAAAGGTACTGCCCCAGAGTCACAGCTCCTGTACCTTTATTTCTGAGAGTGTATCACGTGGTTATCAAGGACTGGCTGTGGTCCTTGTATGCAAATGCTTAAATCATAATTAACAGGGTTCTTTTCCACATTCAAAAATGCCACCGATTTCCTGTTTAAAGTTGGATTTAGGGGCTGGAAGTAGGGTATGGCCATTGTAATAAGAAGCTTTTACTCTATAAAATACATTATGCATATGTAGAGTCCTTGTAAAACACTAATGCCACTGTTTGGTCTCAACATCATTTTGGAAAGTATTGAGCGCTTCAATGATGTTAATGATGCATCCAAGCATTATAACTGAAAATTCATTTACTTGTCTTCAAAATCGTACAAAAAAATAAAAAACAATTAACTGTCAAAAATACTGTTCTCTATCACCCATCACCTGTTGTGCTATATGTAGAGGTGGGCTTGATCCAAAATGTAGGGGGAGCAAATCCATATTAGCAAACCACTCGGTACGTGATAAAGAATAACAGCATACTATTATTAAGCTTAATTATTCATAATTGTCACAATCACCAATGATCCGAGAGGGGTCTGGATGCAAACTTGGTGCAATTGCAAGGTGAGCTGCATCCAATGCTTTTAATGCACACACCTAGCCCCACCCCTAACCCTACCCCTCACTGTGCTGTCACTAGCTCCATTGAGTGCATTGTGTCTGATATTGCACATCTGAGATATGCAGTCTCAGTTTGCAAACCCAAGTCTGCATCCAGATACTATTGAACAATCCAGGCTTGTAGATCGCTGGGAATCATCCACTTTCACTCGGACTACAATCCTGTCACCATATGGACTACAAATCCTGTCGTGCACCTCACACACACCTGTTCGGGTTTTCCGTTAGGTATTTTCGTTTCCGATTACACACACATACAGCTGGGAGCTGCTCAAGGACTGATTTCACGGACTACATAAAAACAGCACTCACACACAGACTTTGCTGAGTCTTGTTAGTCTGTAACACCACAAAGTTTTTCTTTGTCCAAGTCTTTCCATGTTTGATCCTTGCCTGGTTTTTCCATTATTGATTCTTTGCCGCCTGTAGTGGGCACTTGCCTGTGACTTTGACTACGCTTCTAGATTTCCCTGTATGTACACGTTTGCTCTTGTGTTTGACCGTTGCCAGCCTGACCATTCTCCGTTTAATAAACTGCACGGGGATTCTCAACTCGTTTGTCCAGCATCCGCTTCGTATCAATAATAGTTAAACCAAACAAATAAAGTATAAAATTAAATAACACAAATGGCTTCAACATCCCGGCCCCTAATTGTATACGATATGACATTTATACGGAGACCCGGAAAGGACGTGATAGTGGAGAAAAAAATTGGTGGTAGAACAAAAAATTGGTGAGAGAAAAAAAGTGATAGGAAGATATTTTTAAAGTTTTTGTGTTATCTCGCAAATATGTTTTGCAAGGGAATGCAAAGATGTTTTGCGTTCCCTCGCAAAACTGTTGTTTGAAAAACACTTCTGTTCACTTCATACATGTCAACTCTCCCGTTTTTTGCCAGGATTCTCTCATATTTTACCATTCTATCCCGCTTTCTTCCTACTATTAAGTATTTTACCATATTTCTCCCATATGTTTAATCTCAAAAGCACGTTGAAATTAATAAAAAAAAAAAGTTTATTAACAAGATCATCACCCTTCCTATGCAACCTCTGAATCAGTGCACTTAATAACACTTAATAATATGTAAACATGTCTGTCCTGCGTGTTTTATTTTAAACAACTAATTTTCTCTTAAATAAGCACAAAACAGTTACGAAGTAATCGAATGCTTTCATTATAGATCTGTACATTCTTACAGTGGCCACCTCTGTTATCAAACAAAACAAAATGAAATATTAATTTGCTGCTCTTTCACTTGTTTGATAACAGAGGTGTCACTTTAAATGACCTGTACAGACAGTACAACTTTTTTTTTTCTCTCACAATTTTTTTTTTCTTTCACCCATTTTTTCCCCCACCATCATGTTCTTTCCGGGTTTCCGTACAATTACAAGAATTAAAGGAAAGCATTAAATATTAATTCATCACTATAGATGTTAGTTGTCCATATACTGTATTTAGGCAAAAGTCAAAAATGTAGATGATTTTTTCAATTTTTTTTTGGATTTTTGGATTTTTAATTAAATATTCTCCTCTAATATAAGAAGACACCTTCAAAGTGAAAAAAGAGAAAGGGGCGGATAGATATGTTTTAGTGAGTGTGTGTGTTTGTGTGTGTGTGTGTGAACAGGAATGGATTATCATGTTGGGCTCATTCCTATGCTGTCGTCACTGTTAATCATTACACGTTCAAACTGAACCTGCAATTTAGTAATTAGTTTGCAATAGAGAAGTAAAAAGGAGAAGTTAACACTAAGCTATGTGATAACTTGTTTGAAATCCAGAAGCTGGCTTTGTTGTTTTAGTTAATGATGTCTGTAGAGAAACAGGCAATATTATAAACCGTGGCTGTCTGCCAAGGACTAACACCTGTCAACAACAATCTGATGCGTCATGCCTATTCACACGCCTCCTATGATTTGTGAGATGAGTGGATTTTTTATTTTTTATTTTTGTAAAAGGTATGAAAAATCAACATTTCTGAGAAACGTGTTTGAAAATTGAAATCAACACCTGAATAAATTATTTTGTGACAATTTGCTTGCTGCTTGTTGTTGGTGTGTGCTGATAAGATGTGATTGTACATATTTCTTTGAGAGGAGGGGACTAGGGCTGCGTTCGAAACCGCCTACTACTCAGTAGGTACTGCATTTGAATTTAAACGTACTACTCGGCCGTTAGAAAAGTACGTTCTATACAGTATGAAATGTAAGAAGTATGAATAGAATTCGGACGTACTGCATCCGCCATTTTGTTCCATGGTCACGTGACCTACCTGCGTCAGTTGCGGTCGCTTCACGTCCATTCATGAATTCTCTCGCGGGGCATCATGGGATATCGCAGCGTCCATGGGATGCGCACTTCAGAATCTCGCCCGGAAGTAGTAAGTCATCCGGGTACTTCTCGCATACTGATTTCGAATTCTATGAATTCGGACATACTACTCTGCTCGCATACTGATTTAGCGTACTGTATAGTATGGAAGTATGCGGTTTCGGACGCAGCCTAGGTAATGTCATCTGGATCAATCAGATTGAGTGTCAAAGCACACTTTTAGCCAATCAGCAATAAGGGGTGTGTCCACTCATTATAGGAAAGGACAGATATATGAAAAGGAGGGATATTTGAAGAAAATGAGAAGGCTGAAATGTTACTGAAGTATAAATTCTTAATAAATATCAGCACAGATGAAAGGGTGATGATCAGACAAGAGCTATGACCTGCGTTAATAGACTACTGGAAAATATTTCTAGTATCAGAGAGAACATTAGAGAGCAATGAATTTGTATGACGCATACAAAAAAATCTGACACAAAAATTTCCAAACATTTATGAGAAATCTAATTTCTTTACATATATCATTGTATGGCATATTTTAGAACATATGATCTGAGAATTACCAGTAATAATATACCCCATTGGTAAGTATGGCATTCATTCATTTTCCCTTCAGCTTAGTCTCTATTTCAGAGGTCGCCACAGCGGAATAAACCGCCCCAACTATTCCAGCATATGTTTTACGCAGTGGATGCCCTTCCATCCTCAACCCAGTACGGGAAACCCCCATACACTCTCACATTTACACACTCACTCATACACTATGGCCAATTTAGTTTATTCAATTCACCTATTGACCTTATTCTTCAATGCGAAAGTGTGCCCGTTTTTGCGATTGTTTTAGAACTTCTGATTCAGTCTCCTATGGGAGAAATGACTAGTAATAATAATTGGCAGAAAACGGTCAAACTACTTGCTCTACAAACAAGTGTTTGCATGACTATACAGACAAAGCAGAATAAAATAATAAGAAGATATCAGTTTGCAACATCAAGCAGCAAAACAAGCTGTTTTTAACGTGTAAAATTCATTTTGGAATTTACATGAAGAATAAGGTAAATAGCACGTGTCTTGGACTGCATGGGGGAAACTGGAGCACCCGGAGGAAACCCACGCCAACATAGGGAGAACATGCAAACTCCACACAGAAATGCCAACTGACCCAGCTGGGACACGAACCAGTGACCTTCTTGCTGTGAGGTAACAGTGCTAACCACTGAGAGTATGGCATTCAATTATAATCACTTAATTTCAGAACTTATGATTTCGCAAAAACAATCTACACATTAAAACGGCTTAAATATTATCCTGAGAAGATTTTAAACAAATAAACCCAATTTAATTGCTTATATTTTCAATTTTGCTCGAAAAACGGTTATCAATTTTTCATGATGCTACAGTTTGTTAATAGGCATACATATATGTTTTTATGATATATTTGTTATGTATAAATATGTGTATTAACAAAATCTGGTTTATTGATAAAAGTGTGCGAGATGTTAGAAAAAGGCTAAATATATTTTATCAAAGTTTATTTGACAAGAATACACACACACACACACACACACACACGCACACACACACACACACGCACACGCACACACGCACACGCACACACGCACACGCACACGCACACGCACACGCACACACACACACACAGTAGGGTCCAAATTGTCTAGAAATTAAACTTTGTTTTGTAATAGTAAGTACTTTACTGATATTCAATATAAGAGTTAAAGAGCTTATCCATATTTCTCTTTCAATGTAAATATTTACAAAACAATCTACTGCTAAAATAACCAACGAGCAAAATTGGTGCTTTAGTTTTTTTGATCCTGGATAAAGTGGCATTTTGTAAGATTCACCTGAGTGATTTATTTTTACTATTCACAATTCAGCATTAGACAGATCTTTATTATCACAGAAGAGACCTGGATTGATTTAAAACCAAATCTGATATGAAATTGTGCTTGGATTTTAATAATAATAATAATAATAATAATAATAATATGTTTAAAATAGAATAAAAAGTAAGAATTAAGCTATGAGAATAAGATTTAGGAGAAATAAAGACAGGGACTTAAACGTATAAGTCTCTTTAGGTTCAAGTTCATAAAATTCTGTGAAAGTGGTATTTGAATCCAGGTTGTCTGTTTCCTTTTAGTTACAGTTGTGAGCCAAATAAAAGCAGTGCAGTGATGGCTGTGGAACACCTGCGGTGCGTCTGTATGTGATATGCCCATTGCACGGGAGACTTCTCACTTTACGGCACACTCAGGAGTCTGTCCTGATGAATTGTCTGTGTAAATCAGAACGGCATTAAGTTGGAAACATCTGTGGCACGAAGATCTAACCAGCCCAACTTCCTCACTGTCAGTGAAACAGTGGCAGTCGCACACTCACAGCGGATCCCAATAACAGTTTTCTGATGATCTTTTGATGAAATATGTAGCAGGCTGCAGTGATGTTAACTTTGTTTATAGCGCGGCCCGTTACAGATTTCATCAAAACTTTTGATTTCATCAAAACTTTGTTTACATCGCTTCAGCCTGCTGCAAATTTCACTTTGTTTACATCACTGCAGAAACGTGTTTTGATGCGTGGTGTGATGAATGTACACCATCCTGCTTAACTGAGAAAAAGTTGGCCTTTTTAGAGCAGCATTTTAGAGTACCAACACATCAAATGCTGCTAAAGTTTGTAGATGAAGATTCTCTCCATTAATATTAGCATCTTTGGTAAATAGACAGCTGTGGAAAAATATTGTTGTTGTTTAACTTTTGGATTTTCGCTCAAAATATAAACAGTAACATTCTGCTCTCATTCACAATAAACAACTGTAGACAGCACAGTTACATGTGTGTGTGTGCGTTGCTAATTTCCCATTGATATTAGTTAATATATTTAGTTTTAATAGATCTGGATAACTAGGAACAAGAAATTATACAACCATTGTTGGTCACAAGGCCATACTCCCCAGGGCCGTTTTTTTTTATTTTTTATATTGAAGTAGATATTTAGCCGCACCCTGTTGGTGTTTTCGTAACGAAGTGGGTCATTAGCCCAATGCTCAGCCCCACATCTGGAGGTCCAGGACATAAACACATACACTATGGACAATTTAGCTTACCCAATTCATTCACTATAGCGCATGTCTTTGGACTTGTGGGAGAAACCGGAGTACCCAGAGGGAAACCCATGCGAACACAGGGAGGACATGCAAACTCCACACAGAATCACCAACTGACCTAGCCGGGGATCGAACCAGCAACCTTCCTGCTGTGAGGCGACAGCGCTACCCACTATTATTATTATTATTACTACTACCCACTGTGCCACTGTGCAGCCCTAATGGTCATAAGGCCATACACATACAGTTGAAATCATTATTATTTGCTCCCTGAATTATTAGACCCATGTTTATTTTTTTCCCCCAATTTCTGTTTAACAGAGAGAAAATTTCTTCAACACATTTCTAAACATAATAGTTTTAATAACTCATTTGTAATAAAACTAATATGTCTAAAAATGTGTTGAAAAAATCTTGGGGGAAAAAATAAACAGGGGGGCTAATAATTCTGACATCAACTGTAGCTTAAAGGGGCTAATAATTTTGACCTTAAAATGGTTTTTAAAAAAATAAAAACTGCTTTTATTCTAGCTGAAATATAACAAATAAGACTTTCTCCAGAAGAAAAGATATTATCAGGCATTCTGTGAAAATTTCCTTGCTCTGTTAAACATAATTTGGGAAATATTTAAAAATGAAAAAAAATTAAAGGGGGGCTAATAATTCTGACTTCAACTGTATATAAAACACTAACTTGGTCATTCATCACAAAATGCAAGACCAAAAAACAGAGCTGTACAAGCTTGACCTGTATAAACAGCACAGAATTATACTTAAAAAAATATAGCAAAAGATTTAAAAAATGCAGAGGACCTGAGGAGGATGGTTCAAATTGCCAAGAAAAAAAAAACACACAGCTGATGAATAGCAGTTGAAGTTAGGGTCTTAGGGTCAAAAAGTCTCCAAAACTACAATCTGACATCACCTACATCATCCCAAAGTGTTTGAAAGTTACGCAATAAAAAGCTTTTACTTTCATTGTAAAAACAAAGTCGTGTCTAATTTTTTTGTTTAATATTTTGAGCAAAAGAACAAATGTCCTTGTGAGCTTTTATTTTTGAAGACTTTTATTTCAGAATGTTGATGTACTGCCAGCTGAAACGGAAATATGGATTAGGGGCTAGGCTTTCTTTTTGCACATTTCTTTGAGAAAAACTAAATGTAAGAGGGGCATGGTTAGGAATATTGCATATCAACAGGCCCGTAGCCAGCCTGATGAAAAGGGTGGGTTTTTTCTCAAAAAAGTGGACTATTTTGCAGTTATTCGCCTCATTTTCTATTTAATTATGAAATTTAAATACTGAATTTAGGTGACATTTTAAGCACTATATTTAGCTGAATTAGCTTGTCAGATAGTCATCATAACCATACCTTTGCCCCCAGTTTCACAAACAAGATTTAAGGCTAGTGAAGATTAAATTGCATGTTTGAGCTGTCTCAACTCAAAATAACTTGCAGTGAGAAGTTTTAAAATACATCAGTGTTGTTTTTTTCTCCAGGTGCACACCAGTAATATATTTTTCTAAGGCCATTTTAATAAATGTGGCTTAAATAGCTTAATTTAACTAAGGCCTAGTCCTAGCTTAATCTAAGCCCTGTTTGTGAAACTGGCCCATGATGTTTTTTTAATATTCCTAAATATTTAGAATAAAGAAATATGACAAATATTTATTTTTAAAATACTAATTTATTACATCATATATCATTAGAAAAAAGTTTTAAATTAAAAACTGTAGCTAATTGTAATTTATTAGGCAAATAAACAAACTGGCAAGCACATTTAAATTTCCTCACTCAGAACTGAATAATTTTTTTTTAAACATAATAATAATAATAATAATAATAATAATAATAATAATAATAATAATAATTTAGAGCTTCACAATTTTTCTCACCTCTCTTGTAAAAAAATACATTTGAAAATTAGTGGATAACAACAATAGCCAATAGTCAAATTGGCCACTTCTGGTGCTTCACACTTTTTTATTGGTCATGTATTCCTTCAAGGCGACACTGTTGCCTCACAGCAAGAAGGTCGCTGGTTCAAGCCTCGGCTGGGTCAGTTGGCGTTTCTGTGTGGAGTTTGCATGTTCTCCCTGCAATCGCGTGGGTTTCCTCCAGGTGCTCCGGTTTCCCCCAAAAGTCCAAAGACATGTGGTACAGGTGAATTGGGTAGGCTAAATTGTCCGTAGTGTATGAGTGTGAATGAGAGTGTATGGATGTTTCCCAGAGATGGGTTGCGGCTGGAAGGGCATCCGCTGCGTGAAACATGTGCTGGATAAGTTGGCGGTTCATTCCGCTGTGGCGACCCTGGATTATTAAAGGGACTAAGCCGAAAAGAAAATGAATGTATTCTTTCAAGAATAAGGTCCAAGGTCCAAGATTTAAAATAAAAGTCCCGGCCCACAAAGAGGCCTTAGCAAGTTCTGTGGGGGGTCATTTCATATTTAAACATTTTTTAGCAGTGGACAATTAGGGGAATTTTATTCCCTGCATGGCTGAACAAAAAATGGACAAATTTGTAATTCATCCTCCACAAAAAAAGACAGAGTCTCTCTGATTCACCTTCAGCAGCTAGTAGTAATGACCCAAGCATACTGGACCCAGTTGAGGAAGCTCCAAATATTTTTGGTCTCAGCGCTAGGAATACTGGAAACACGTAATGAACTATGGTATTATTCCATTTTTTCGAAGCAAAGAGTCCCTGACCCAGCCACAGTGCATTATCTGCACCAAAGTTCTTGCTAACGAATCCACGAGGCCGTCCAAATTGATAAGACATTTGCAGACAACTCATCCCCAATACCGCAAGGTGTACCCAATACAAATGGCCTACTGATGTTTTGCTTTTATATTTTATATTAGGCTATTACTTGTGCATAAACATATCTAGATATACTAATAAACATACAATTTGTTTCAAAACAACCTTTTTTGTCATACTGACTGCAAACTTATATAAGCGATAATGTCCTTAAATGTGAAGTGGGGCCTTACAATATTTTCCAGGGGAAAAGGGGGTCTCAGGCAAATGAACTTTGGGAACCAAAGTGGCTACAGGCATGATGAAGCCTTCAATGTGATATCAACAGGACCACCACACTAAACACAGAAGCAAATTGAAAATGACCAAAACAAGCATTTTTTTCAGTGCATTATCTTTTAGAAATTAACCTAAACCTAAACAATAACAATGTGCGCTAGCACAATTACCATTGTACATTTTTATTATATTTTTTTACACAGGCTTCTTTGCCCATATTTAACAAAGGTGCAAATACCTATGGAGGACACTATCACCCATTTTCTTAAGCTCATTCAAGCAGCTTTGGCATCCCCTCATCATTTTCTCACTCTTTTCTCTCAGAATGAGCTAAAATAAAACGCAGATTCTGTGTGACACCGAGACTTTAAACAGACAGCCATTACAGTAATAAATTCACATGAAAGGCCACGGTGGGTAATGAGAACCACAGTATCCTGCAAGCAGATGGCTCAAAAACATCATATCCCACTGAGAGAGATAAAGAATTCAAAGCCTTTCGAAACACCTGCTTCAGTTCAGACCGCAATTGCTCAGTTTTAGCACGTCACAAACTGAGCTAATCAGAGCCTATATGCCCAGAGAGGTGTTTACGAACAGAGCGCTTCCGAAAATCATCTCCTAATCAGAAGCAGAGAGACCAACACATGTATGGACACTCCTGAACACACTGTTGTGTTTACAGATTCACCGGCTTTCTGGAATTCTTACTCAGTGTGGTCATTTAGTTAGTTAATTCGTGGCTTTTGAGATACTCAATTCTCATTGGATAATTGCTACATTCATCAGTCAGATTACGGTCTCTTGTATCACACTTCATACTTTAATATAAACACAACTGCTACCATATTGCATCTCAGTCAATGGTGAAAAACCCTCAAGAAGACTTCAGTATTGTTATTATGGTTGCAGTGTTTTTGTAGATGTAGGGGTATTGCTATATATATACACACTCACCAGCCACTTTATTAGGTGCACCTGTCTAACTGCTCGTTAATGCAATTTCTAATCAGCCAATCACATAGGAGCAACTCAATGCATTTAGATATGAAAACATGGTCAAGATGATCTGCTGCAGTTGAAACCAAGCATGGGAAAGAAAGTTGGTTTAAGTGACTTTGAACGAGGCATGGTTGTTGGTGCCAGACGGGCTGCTCTGAGTATTTCAGAAACTGCTGATCTACTGGGATTTTCAAGCACAAACATCTCTTGGGTTTACAGAAAATGGTCTGAAAAAGATAAAATATCCAGTGAGCGGCAGTTCTGTGGGCGCAAATGCCTTGTTGATGCCAGAGGTCAGAGGAGAATGGCCAGACTGGTTCCAGCTGACAGAAAGACAACAGTAACTCAAATAACCACTTGATACAACCAAGGTAAGAGCATCTCTGAATGCACAACATGTCTTATGGCGGATGGGCTACATCAGCAGAAGACCACACCGGGTGCCACTCCTGTCAGCTAAGAACAGGAAACTGAGGCTACAATTCGCACAGGCTCACCAAAATTGGACAGTAGAATGTTGGAAAAACGTTGCCTGGTCTGACGAGTCTCGATTTCTGCTATACAAGAAATACAAGAATTAAATACAAAATACGCGAAAAATATTTAAATCATATGATTCTTTGTTTTTATAATGAGATCAAAATTTAAGGTGGACAGGGCCCTTTCATTGGCTTTCCTTCTGACTATGGAAATCTCCTCCAATGTATATTAAATTGTCCCCAACTGTGGATGCGTTTAAGTCTTTAGGTATCAGGTTGTTAATGTTGAATTATTATATGTGTGATTTTTTTGTAGTGTTGCTGCTAAGCACTTGGGTCAACAGCATTTTTTTTTATGTCCTACAGAAATAAAATATGTATTGTATTGTTATGTATTGTTAGATTAAATTGTTCATTGTGTTTAAGAACAGGGACTTTAAAACTTTTTTTTTCATTATCAGGTCCCCAAAATGCAGTTATAAATGAATAAGCAAAATGCATAAAAATGCATCTGTTAGAAATGGTGTTGTTTTAATAAACTCTTAAAATTAAATACCATTTTAACGATACCTTAATGCACACGTAATAATTTAGGAATTAATCTAATGCCAGTAACCAAAGACTTCTAGCAATTCAACATAGTAGGCGGCAACACTGCACCTACACACGGGTTGACACCCATGATAAAACAGGAAAAAAGACAATGATGCAGTGTGTAGCTAATTCTGTTGCCAATAATCATGTCATCACTGATGATGAAAGTGAGACAGTCTGCTCGCACCCAAAAGGGTGCCAGCGTGAGAGTTTTCTTAATTGCATAAAAAAGACAGACTAGTAGACACCCAGTCTGCAGGAAGTGCAGATCAACAGTAAGTGTTCTATATGCATGCTTTTGTAGTTACAGTATGGTCACAACTTTCTCTGCACTTGTATTTTGAATGTGATTCAGTCATAATTGTTGAGTTTGTAGTCAAAAACTGGTATTGTGACAGTTTTTTTTCTTAAAAGAGTCCATCAGATAATTTACAGAAAATAAAACAACTTAAACTCAAACATTAAAAATGTATAAAAGACGAGAGAGATCCACTAGATCATGTAATTTGCCAGCTAGAAAAATGTAAAGTACTTTATGATACTACAATTCTGAAAAAAAAAAACTTTTTTATATCTAGCAAGATTTCAGTTGTGTAGTTAGCAAGCAAAACTTCGTCATAATGTGCAATATATTATGCATGCAAGAATCGATGGACTCACTCTCTCACACGCTTTGTTTTAAAGCCACAATTGGTTGGCTTCCGCCATGCAGGAATTACACTTATTACTAAGCCATACTTGCATGCTATTTCAGACCGAATATTCAAAGTAGTATGGTAAACCATATAGGGAGCGCGTCACAGGTTGTCACTGTTCAGAACCAATGTGAACATAAAAGCAACCTCACCTCAGTAAAGCAGGCTAGGCGGAATAGCACTATTTACTGATGTTTTGTTGTTAAACAAATTAAAAATCTTCATTATCGATGGTGTAAAAGGTCCCTTATGAAACTGAAAATAGTCACATCAGTCTTTTGCCAGAAGATTTCAGTGGCTGAACAACATTTTCTTGCATTTAACCCATTCATAACAACAAAATCTACAAAAGCTTTGCATGACTAAAATAGTTTTAAAAGCATAACCTTACCATGTAATCTAATGTAAAAAGATTACATGGCTTTGTAATCAGCTGTAAATCTCCAGCACCTGCTTTCAGACGGAGCTATATTTACTACACTGTAAAAAAGATCCGTTAATTTTTATTTTTCCATATTTTGTGATTTTAAGTTTTTTTTTTTTTTTGTTTCCCCCATTTATTTATGCTTTTGAATTGCATATTAGGCCCTAATCTTTCTTACAACAACTTTTAACCTCAAAGTTTGAAAAAGAGACTTTTATTAACATTTTTAATAGTTTACCCACAGTGACATACAAGTCTTCGCATTGATCCTGTGGGCCAGAATGATCACCCGCCAGTGACCTACAGTACCCACACCTGCAGTTCTCCACAATGGACGTCTAGTGTTCTCCAGCCTCCGGCACTTAGACTGCAGCTCTGCACAGGACATTTGGCCAGAAGAGAAATAGTCATGTCCAACTGAGCCTGGTTTCTCTCAAGGTTTTTTCCATCACTTTTGTCAATTGGTGAAGTTTGTTCCTCGCCACTGGCTTGCTTGGGTTGGGAATTGTGGAGCTGCGCATCGATGGATTTGCTCTTCAGTGTTTGTACTTTCAGCAGTGAAATCAGTAAAAAGCAGTTAAACCACACTGAACTGAACCTAAACTCTGAAAACTGGACTGACACAGTTTCAGTTCACTAGAACTTGTATATTAAGCTGTGTTGACACAATCTACATTGTAAAAGTGCTACAGAAATAAACAGGAATTGAATTGAATGTGAGTTTAAAGTAATATATTGTCTGGGTTGATGTTGTATATTATGGTACAAAAACCTTGTAATAAACTGTCATTTTCCATTATTATTTCTCTATGTATTTATTTCTTATACATTTTATTATTTCAAAGTACTAAAATGTCCATAAAAGTCACTTTGTTAAACTTTAGAGTTTACTTTACAACATGAAAAGTCAACAGAGCAGAGATCAAAGTCCTATAATGCAATTCACAAATGTAAATATATGGAAAACCCTTGTGAATGACAAAATATGTAAACAGTTCATTAACATATTTTTACACTGCACACAGAGCCATAGTTCACTGACAAGATACACCAAAAATACAGCCAATTTAATCAGTGCAATTCTGAAATCGAAGATACTGCTGTTCCATCTAAACATTTGTGCTTCCCTGTCAACATGTGCATGATAACTTTTTTATCACAACATTTGTGCACAAATTTCAATTTTATTTAAATTTATTGTGCACCCGACTATTTATTTCAGTCAAAAAACAAACTGAAAATATAAAAGAACAACAAACTACTGACAGAAAATAATAATATTGTCACCTGCTTGTGTGAAAAGTTTAAAAGATCTACAACTCTTTATAAAAGGAGATAAAGAAATGGCCACACTGTACCTTTACCTGTGTTTGCATGCGCTAACAAATTGAGTATTCCTTGTCAGGCTATGCATTCAACTGATGACGTTTATTTTTCTTCTGTATACAGATGTGACCCGGGTGATTATCCTTGCAAGATGATGCAAATGTTTTTATTTGCGCGTTACTTCCCTAACTGACTGCGTTGCCACCCAGTGAAATCATCAGAACATTTAAACATTGCTTTCTTTTATCTAAACCTGTCAAGGCTGAACTGAACTGAGAAGAGCTGCTCTTACTGATCCGGGAGAAGTTCGCTTTGATATTCTTCATCGGGTTGTTAGCAGAGTGTGTCAGGCTTCTGTCTGCTCCCTCAGAGCCGCTGTTTGCTTCACTTGACTTTAAGCGAGCCAGCCCAAAAATACAAAATACATAAAACAAAACAAGCCAAAAAAAGGACAGAAGGACAGGGAGACTGTTTCAAAAGACCCGCTGCCATGCAATTCCCCATGCTGTGTAGGGTCTGTAAAAAGCTGTCTAACCTGCACAATACTGAGCCAAAAGTGTCAATATGGCTGATCTATGAAATCTGCGGAATGATTAATGTGCTGGCACTCCAAAAACAAAAAACAAAAAACGATGTAATGCCCATTAAATGGAAAATCTGATCTTCCTAAGGATTTAAAAAAAAAACTGTAGAAACAGAAATATCTGACAGCACCGAAACGTTTCTCCCCCATTATTAAGAAAATGTAGCAGGAATGTTATACTGTGCCTGCAGCAATGATGAGGAGGTAAGAATAGTTGACACACTTTTGCAAAAGTCTGATCGTTTTCTCTAGAGGGACACTGGGACATCTCGCACACACACACACACATACAGAGACCTCTTTTTTCCCCCCGGTCTGTTTGCCTGTGTGTGTAGGGAAGATCTCATTAGACCTTGATAACTGGGCATCCTGGCAAACGGTGTATACAGGTGCATGTGTGAGTGTGTGTGTGACTGTGAACTCACTTTCATCAGGAGTATTTCTGCTCACTCAGTTCTAGGTGAATGCGTATTCCATTAATATTAATACACTCATTTGCGTGCCTGAGTGGGACCCAATATGGCATCGTTCATTTAATAATTAATTGGAGTTTCTGCATATTCATGAGCATGTCATTCCAAAGCATGAGGTTTTGGAAGCCAACAGATGCCACTTTGCGCTTGTTTACCTCTTAATTCAGGCCGCCGAGATGAATTCTTCAATTTCCGTCAACGATTTGATCTGCCTGAATGGTGCGAACCAAAAGGACGAGCGAGCTAGAAGGGACCGCGCGAGTCTCCGCAACATCAAACTCCTATTAGAGCTTGAAATGACAGGTTGAAATGTGACTGGCAGCTTGACATACTGGAGTTGCCATGGTGACAGAGAACAAGACAGAGACAGATTCTTTTGAGTAATCACTCACAAGGGTGTTTAATTAAAGTGACAGATTTCTGTAAAATATTAAAAGAGGGATGTGATTCATTTCAGAATCTCGCCAGAGAGTTTGAGTCACGGAGGTGACACGAACAAGAAAATATCTCACTGTTTGATTCGTCGGTCCTGGAAGGACTCCCAAACTTCAAACATCCCAGTCGGGATTCTGGCAAAAAAGCGAGCGGTCTGTCGGACGGGGCTAGTCCAGACTGCGTCCGCTTACTTTGATGTGTTCCCCAAAACTTGCATATGCCGAGAGAATGTGTGTGTAACTGTTCCAAGAGTCATGCCGCGGGCTCTTGGCTTCATGTTCAGGCTGATTAAATGATGATCGCAGAGTTTTAACACTTAGGCTTGTGCGGCTTCTGCATCCTTCTCTGAAGCCAATTAAAGCAAAGCAGCAGATAATTACTCCCCCCATGGGCTTTAATACCAGGGTGTGCGAGAATGCTGATTAACTGCCCAAGTAACAACCCTGAGTTTGAGTGCGTGCTTGTGAGATTTGATCCTCTTTGTTCCTCGCTGATTGCAACGTTATTGGTGTGAAAATAATGGGGATGTTCAATTGGTTATGAGCTGTGCTGTGAAGGCAGCGCTACTCTGTTCTCGCATTGCCTCTCATGCGCTTCCTAAGCCGATGGAAAACATTTATTACCTGTTGTTCAGGAATGCTGTCCGTGTTAAAGCACATGTGCAGTCTTTTTCAATAAGCCACTCGAAGGTATTATATGCACTCCCTGAACCCTAATTAGATTCAAGGATTACATCCCCGTCCCCACGAGGAAAGAACACTGGATTCTACAGAGAACATTGTGCTATCATAACTACATCTACCATAGCTCAGTCTTGATTAAGTCCCCAGACTCCGGCCATCAAACTAGCCTTACATGCGCTTTTGTACAGTGGAAACTTTATGACTGGCATATATTACATGAAGGATGTTGGATTGTCAGCCGTGCTGATGCTCATTGTCACCATATTTTCCGAGTCATTTTGGCTTGGCTGCAGGATTGAGGTCAAAACTCAAACGCTGTAGAATTGTTGTAGGAGTTGTAGGATGTTCGGCTTGGATTTAGGCCACTTACACAACAAATCTGAAACCCCAAAAAACTTTTATGTGCTTTGTCTGCTCATTTACATGACAATGGCATTTTGCAGGGCTGAAAACCATGACATTTCCATGTAAACTAGGGAAAAACAAACAATCAAACAACAAAAACATGATTTTGTACATGTTCAGACATGTCTGAGTACCACCAAAACTATAAAAGTAAAATACAGGTTTAATTATTATTAGTTTTTATTATTATTTATTTTATTTTTTTTACAAAGAGACATCGCCACCTATTGACTTGGCATGTATAAAATAGCATTTTTATCTCACATAATCATATCCTTTTTTTTTTGTTTATTTTCTCACCCTCATTTTTATAAGCATTTTATGATGTTATTTTCTCATTGTAATATTAAATAAATGAATAAATTTCTCATAAAATGTAAGATTCATAGCTATCAGGTCTGTTAATTTAAAAAAAAAAAAAGTAAAAATAAGTAAAAATGCAGTTATGGTATAAATTTAGGCCAGCGAATAGTGGTTAAAACTCTGGTGTGTTTGTCACACTATACTTCACACAGCTTTAGAAGATTTAGAGTACTGCAAGTCGTCTGGCCTAGATTCTTCAAAATATGAAACTACATAATGGTGAGAAAATAATGAAGACTGCTTAAAAAACCATTCATTATTGAGTGCATTATTCCTCAGATTTTAGGGTTCATTTTCCACTCACGAATGAAAAAAACTCAGTCATCATTTACTCACCTACAGTACGTGTTGTTCATTATTCCCTTCCATAAGCAGAACACAAAAGACTTTTTTTCAGAGAATATTTCAGCTGTTTTTGCTCATGCAATGAAGTCAGTTGGGTCTAGATTGAACTATTTCTTTCAAGTTATTTAAAATTTATTACAATAACTATATAGTGCATCCTAACAGAACTTTTGATAAAAAGTATTTTTGTCTTAAGCAGTTGCAACAGCAACAATGAACAAGCAAACCAAGATTTTATTTTAGAAACATTTCTAATTTTTGCAATGTTAAAGCTGCAACACCAGCAAACAAACTCTTGCAATGACAATCTCAGGTACCGGCCAGTGCTTCCTACACATAAGGTGCATCCCAAATCGCATACTTATGCACTATTCTATGCCATTTTGTAGTATAAACAGTGTAAGTAGTGCATTCACACTGAAAACTCTAAAAAGAATAAGTGCACTTTAATTACTGGATGATGCACTTATTTAACCGGTAAAATGAAGTGCGTAACGTTGGACATTTCACACACAAAACGGCCGCAGCTTTGCTCACAGAGCGGAAGGGGCGGAGCTTTCGGGCACTGATGTTGGATCAGTTTATTTATTTCGGATTGTAAAAGCAGTATTCTCCTACGAGAGTGATTGTGCCGCCTCTTGATGGTGAATGCAGATACACTCATGGCAGGTATTACACGGTTTCCGCTACGTTCATTCTACCATGGCGGGGTGCCACGGCTACATTACAGCTTCTCATTCAAAACATTGTCGTTTTTTTAAAATAGCGTATTAAAAGGTAAGTGAATTATAACAGCGCAAGCTTTTCTGTAACCGTAGTTGTGCTGTGCGTTATTTGTTTAACCCTTTAAGGTGACATGCTGATTGACTGACTGACTGAGTGACTGACTGACAGGTGCATGATGCGTGAGGCCAGCAAACACGACGTATAGCTTTCAGTTAGGATGAAAACAGTTTCCATAATTATACTTTATTTATAGATAAAGGTCTATGGCTCTGCATACAACAAAGACTTTATCTTGCTGGAGTTTATAGCCGTTTCACTTTACCTCAGGACGCATTAATGCCGCTCTGTAGGTCTATTGGAGACGTTCATAAATATTCCTTGCAATCTAATAAAGGTTGGAGACAAATTCACTACGTAAACGCGCTAAATTGCACTTGAGCAGCGTTTATTTGAGGGCGTGCAAGAAGTTTTGTGGACCAACAGAGAAAATCCTAGCGCAAGCAAAAAGATCTGCATGCTCGTATTACACAAATCCGATCTCGACTTGTAGTACTGCGTCTCATTTGTCATTGAAATAACGTCAAAGGTAGTTGGTAGATCAAAAGGCCTGCCGCCACAGCTGGATAAAATCATAGAGGAAACACTGTATTATTTGGTACTTTGGTCAGTTATTTTCCTAATTTATCAGGGAACATCACGTCACCACTTAGACGACCCTACATACATTAACTATGCTGTTGAGTGTGTAAGTGCATAAGTATATAATAGATAAGAGCATAGTGTACTGTATAGTGTGTCATTTGGGACGCAGCTATAGACTTCACTTGGGCGGGCCGCCGAGGTATATTAATGGCCGCCCAAGTATATTTGGTGGTGACACATGAATAATATTATTATTATCATCCTTTTACACTTTTTTTGTATCCGTCAAAGAAAGCCAAACATTTGCGATCGATTAGCCGGTGGAAAGTCTTCTCTCGCTCTGCACGTTTCCTACTGCTAGCTAGTTCTGTGTGTGCGAGAACTGCCAACACTCACACAGACAATCTCACATGCTCTGCAGACAAACGGAGATTCGCTTTTTGCGCCAAATAGCGTCCGGCCGTAGTTTCTGAATCACCTAAAATGTCCAGGATTTGGCTTTTGCTTTCACTTTCTAAAGTCGCCATTATTTGTATGTGTTTTTGCATCACCTTTTTGAGAGAAACATTAATTGATTACCTATTTAATAAACAACTCAGATAAACTTTACTATATACTCGGAGAGAACAAAATGACATCTATACTAGCTGCAAAATATTTGTACACTATTAGAAATGGTTAATCGACCCAGTGCTTGTTATATTAGGACATTCTGATTATACATATTCATTGAGCAGTGCACAACAGAAATACCATACGTATTGTTTGACAACAGCCAAAAAGCTGCTATTATTGTACTGGGAAAATGTTAATCCTCCAACTGCTAAACTATGGCTTGAAGAATTGATATCTACTCTGCACCTGGAACAAACCAGATATTTTTTATAAGACAACATTGGACAATTTCAGAAGATTTGGGGCCCTTTCTTCTGTTACTTCATGGGGAATTATTTTCCCCAAAGCAATGTATTGTAACAAAAAAGTAGTTTTGATGATCACTGTATTGTATACTGGCAACGCGATGGTGCAGTAGGTAGTCCTGTCACCTCACAGCAAGAAGGTCGCTGATTCGAGCCTCAGCTGGGTCAGTTGGCATTTCTGTGTGGAGTTAGCATGTTCTCCCCGCGTTTGCGTGGGTTTCCTCCGGGTGCTCCAGTTTCCCCCACAGTCCAAAAACATGTGGTACAGGTGAATTGGATAAACTAAATTGTCTGTAGTGTATGTGTGTGAATGAGTGTGTATGGTTGTTTCCCAGTGATGGGTTGCCGCTGGAAGGGCATCCGCTGCGTAAAAACATATACTGGATAAGTTGGCGGTTCATTGCGCTGTGGCGACCCCAGATTAATAAAGGGACTAAGCTGAAAAGAAAATGAATGAATGATGTATTGTATACTTACAGGCTGGGGTTGGGGTGTTTGTTTTTGTTTGTTTGTTTTTTTAAGTTTATGCATATCAGAAAATTAATCCTGGAATTTGTGATTATTGTAAGTCTATTCAATGACCAAATAAAACTTATTTGATAAAAAAAAAAAAAAATCATTATTTGCCTTATTTAAATAATCTACACTTTTTATTCTTGCAATTATTATAATTTTTTTTAGCTATTTTGTCTGTTTTCACTCCTTTTTCTGTTATTTATTTCTCATTTGCTGTATAATTTATTCATTTAATGATGTTAATATATTACATACTTTATACATATCTACAATCTACATATCTATACAAAATGTCATGCCAAAAAAGCAACTTTAGAGAAAGAGAGGGAGCAGCATTTACCTGTCAGTGGGTGCACATGGCTCCTAAATAGCATAAAAGCAAGAGAAATAGTGGATTTTTTTAATAACTTTTTTTTAATAACTTTTTTTAATAACTTTAACCCATTAAAAAAAAGAAGATGTGTATAAAATGAAGATGTGTCATAATAAATAAAAATATAGTTAAAAATCTAATTTATTGTTGCACGTAGTTGACCATTTATTTGCTGTGGGTAAAAGGTGTGTTTTAATCTGGCTACCTGTGGGAAGCACTGCCGGCTATGTAAATTAATAATACAGTACACGTGTGTAAAGTGAGTCTGAATATACCTTCAAGTGACATTTACAGCCATTATGAATGCAAAAAATGGATCTGTTACAAGTTAAAAAAAATTAAATGTTAAAGCTCAATTTATAATTATAATTAGTATAATTCGATGCAAATTTCTTAAGGATGTCAATTTAGGTTTTAGAAGTATAAACAAAGTCCCTTTAAGACAAGCCTTTGAGACAAGCTCTCGGGCAGTATGCTCGGGCATTCTGTTTAAGGAAACATCAAATTCTCCAAAACTGCTTGCCAAGGTTATGATTGAATCTCATATTAGGAATCACCAATAAAATTAAACAACAACTGTCTCTTTAGTTTCATTTCTAAACGTCCAAATCACACAAAATCTGCAAAAACTCACGTCTGGTCTGAGCCCCACTCCCAGAGTATCGTTGGCCTATAGCGATTGATGATTGGCTCCTGTACTAGAAGGCGGGCTTTATTCGCCACATAGCGTTAGATGATTGGCTCCTGTACTCGAAGACGGGCTTTATTTGCCATATTGACATTACACTTTTCCCTATTTAAAATGATACGAGAGACATGTCTTGTGTTTTCTATAGTAATTTGGTATAAATAAGATTATAAACCTCTCCATTTTGTTGCAGAGAGATTGATGCTAGAGCCCTCCCACACGCTGTTCTGATTGGCTGAAGCTTTTGATTGATTTTATTAGTGTGTAGGGATTTTTACATGTGTAGTGTGGACGGACAACTTCCTTGTCAATGGAATCTTATCGCATAGCATTTGTTCAGGACGTGATGTTAATCCTAATCTCTCAGTGTTGAGGGTATACTGGTTATCAAGAACCTTTAATACTGTTTAACAAAGCTATTTAAAAAAATCATCTTGCTTAATATTTCTAGCAATCCAATACGTATTCAAAACCACCTCTCTAATACTTAAAATAGGTGTCGATTTAGGAATACCAAATAGAGCGTTTAAAAAAAAAACTACTTTTTTTCTAGTGAAATTATTCCCCAGACAAATGACCTTCCTACTTTAAATTCAACAGAAGACTAGCAGACACTTAAACATAATTTAGCAAGTTTAGTTATTATGAAAGCTTCAAAAAAAGGAAATATTTGACATTAGCTCACACACACGTAGACACACACCTCTATCGTCATGCTAACCTTCTTCAGAATCACGAGGACAGAGATGATCCACTGTCTAATATGTTGTGATTTCTTTCAGCCTGGGGAAATCTGACCTTTCTCCTTCATTCTTGTTTTGTATTCATGTTTTTCTACCCTGCTTTTCAATCAGATGAAGAGTACAGAAAGGGAAGAGCAAACAAGAGATAAAAAATAAGAGTGCAACTGACTTAACCTAGCTAAAACATGACAAGAGGAATTAATCAGAGAGTATGAAAAACCAAATCCGCCAGATTTAATTCCAAAGGCCTGATCCTCCTCGTCTGCATAGATAGACGGCCCGGCTAGACTTCTGAATGTTTTTGATTAGTACTGTTTTGTACAGACTCATTTCTTTGTCTATTTTCATTATTGTTATTTTAAGCCATCAGGATGGAATTTGTTTAATGTAGTTGCTCATTAGCAGGGTAATTATGCGTGTTTAATCTCGGCGCTGATTGGCCCCCTAACCCCTCACTTCCTGCCAGCGTTTAAACACTTCGCCTGTCAATCAATTAATCTATTTTGAGAACTAATGATAGTGTAATTACCATAATTAACCTCAAGAGAGGGAAAGAGAACAGAGAATGAGCAAAATAAAGAAGAAAGACATCTGTACACCGCTGATCCTCCATGCTTCTCAGTTTCAGGAGTTAGCCGTGTTTTCATTGGCTAGTGAACGCAGCATCACTGCATAATCTATAGTCAATGCTAATCACGGTCATTACAATCCCTTTCTTTACTTGTCTCGAAGCGCAAGCGGATGCCATTGATTTCCACAGGAGCCTGTCACCTTAATACTTGGTGATGAACTTGTGTTTTGTTCCTGGGCTATTGAACACACACATCTATTGTTCGCCAGTGACATATCGCATATAAAGGCTTTCAATTGGTTTCGTGAACTTCCTCCATTCCCTTCTGCATTCTAGGTGAGTCTATTCCCAGATCTGATATGAATTCTTTCTAGCTTTAATGCTGCTGGCTAAAAGCCTGACATTGAGAGGGTATGCTTGGTGTGCTCTTAAGGAACATTGTGCGAAGGGGCTGTGTGTGTGTGCGCGCGTGTGTGTGTGTTCATGCAGGGCCTCAGGGATTGTCCTGCTGTTGGACACGAGCAATGAAATCCCTACTCAATTATACCAGTACAGCCTCCGGACACAAGGACACATAGACACACACACGCCAGAGCCATATTGCATTAACCCTTATCAGACCCCATCCTCTCTGATATTAACCCTTCACTGCTCACTTTCAGTTCATTAATGCCTCCAGGCCAAACCGACGTCCCACTGACATTACAACTGCTACCACTACCTCACTATGATCACGCATAATGCACGTTCACACACACACTGGATTCCTAAACGAAGGTATGCTATGACTGTTTCGAGTGACTATATATATATATATATATATATATATAAATATATATATACACGCAGTTGAAGTCAGAATTATTAGCCCCCCTGAATTATTAGCCCCTCTGTTTATTTTTCTCCCCAATTTTTGTTTAAGGAATAGAAAATTTCTTTAACACATTTCTAAACATAATAGTTTTAATAACTCATTTTATTTATACAGCTTAAAGTGACATTTAAAGGCTTAACTAGGTTAATTAGGTTAACTAAGCAGGTTAGGGTAATTAGGCAAGTCATTGTATAACAACGGTTTGTTCTGTAGACTATCGAAAACATATATAGCTTTAAGGGGCTAATAATTTAGACCTTAAAATGGTTAAAAAAAAATTAAAAACTGCTTTTATTTTAGCCGAGACTTTCTCCAGAAGAAAAAAATATTACCAGACATACTGTGAAAATTTCCATGCTCTGTAAAAATCATTTGGGAAATATTTAAAAAAGAAGAAAATTCAATATATATATATATATATATATATATATATATATATATATATATATATATATATATATATATATATATATATATATATATATATATATATATATATATATATATATATATATATATATATATATAGTGGTGAGCATACATAAGTACACCCCCTACAAAGCTGTTTTAAATTCATATTTTTAATAGGAAGCTATACAATATTTTATTTGTGCATATACATTAAATTAGTCAGTCAGTACTGAAGCCAAATCTGGAGCTTATCTAACAAAATAACTTACGATAACGATCCAAAAACTAAGACACCCAAATTTATGTGTTATAGAAAAATATTAAATACAAATTTAAAAACAGAGGAAAAATCAAGAGAAGCAAAAAAATTAAAAATTTTTGTTGAAGTTTTGTAAGTTGTACTTTTATTTTCAATATTTTGCTTGAATTTAATTGTATTATCTTCAATTTCTAAATATGTTTGGTGACTAAAATATCATTTTAATAAATATATCTGTTTAATAAATCTGTTTTGTTTAAATGCACCAAAATACATTGCCTAGATTCACTGAGAAATAGATAAAAATATTCATGTTCAAATAGGGTGCATTCAATTACTCAATTAGCGTTGTATATATATATATATTCTTTTTTTCCCCCAGTACTGGGTTGCGGCTGGAAGGGCATCCACTGTGTAAAACATTTAAAGATTACTTTTAAAGATTTGGAGTAATTTGCTTTATTAAAAAATGCTTTTGAAAGAATGCATATGCAATTGTGATAGTAAAAGAGATTTTTTTTAGCAGCAATCATTCCAGTGTCATATACGATTTTCTTTAAAAGCATTGTAATAGTCTATGAATTCCTAATTTTAAAACCAGAATTAATATTAATCATATAATTAAAAGTCAATTTAACTCATCCATACAGAAAAAAGTCTCTGTAAACAATTACTGACTTCAAACATATACATATAATAAACATATAAAATTTTAATACATTAATTCTGCACATAAAAATAAAAAGACCTATATAAAATTTGACCAAAATGGAATATTAACCACATCCAGAAACACAGATGGCAATAAATCGTCACCTTAGAATTATATGGTTCTATCTGTGTTCTAAATGATTTTGAGATATTGAGCTTCAAAGTTTATGGATTCCATAGCAAACAATATGTGTTAGATAAGTGTTAGAAAATATTAAATAATATTCAATCAAATTTAATTAATTAAAACCCTTTAACCGCCTGCTCTACCAAATGGTTGACCATATTTTTACTGCTTTAAAAAGTAATTTAAAGACTGACTGATTTAAATAATGGTTTACACTACACAGAATTGTTGGTTTACAAAACAAACAAAAAAATAATAATAAATAAAAAATAAACAAACAAACATAATCATGTTGCTCTACTAAACTTGATTTTGGTTCTATTGTAAAAAAAAAAATAAAAATAAGAAAACATATTAAATGAGAATCTGACATATTTTATGGCATATTTCAAAAAATAAAGATAACTTAGTATTCAAAAGGTTTAATTTTTTTAAATGAATTGGTCTTACACTTCATATAGTATGTGTATTATTCCAGTACTTTTACTATAAACCGGCATATCAACCATTTGATAGAGGCTGATATTTTAGAAATTATGGGATGTGTTAACAAAAAATGCATCGAGTGTGTTAACTAGGGACATTATGAGTTAATAAATGCAATCCAAATATTTTTTCTTTCTTGGTGAGGCAGTTAAATGGTTAAATTATTAAACAAGTTGCTTACATTGTTTGTGATCTGCGATAAAAAACAATGATTTTTAAATCTTTTTAAATTATTTGAATGATTAATGGGCTGCACGGTGGCGCAGTGGGTAGGACATTCGCCTCACAGCAAGAAGGTCACTGGTTCGAGCCTCAGCTGGGTCAGTTGGCGTGTCTGTGTGGAGTTTGCACATTCTCCCCGTGTGCGTGTGGGTTTCCTCTGGGTGCTCCGGTTTCCCCCACAAGTCCAAAGACATGCGGTACAGGTGAATTGGGGGTAAGCTAAATTGTCCGTAGTGTATGTGTGTGAATGTAAGAGTGTATGGGTGTTTCCCAGTGATGGGTTGCAGCTGGAAGGCAATCCGCTGTGTAAAACATATGCTGGATAAGTTGACGGTTCATTCAGCTGTGGCAACCCCTGATTAATAAAGGCACTAAGCCGAAAAGAAAATGAATGAATGAACGAATGATTGATTGTACAATATTGTTTATTTGGATATGTTTCAAAAACTCTACTTCCAAAAAACCTAATAGCATTGGGCCTAATTTCAACAAAAAGGAAGCTTGTTTGTAGAAAGAAAAGAATGCCAGGGATTTAAAGTCTCTCAGATCAAACTGGTTTAACTTCATTTTTGTCTTTGTGAATATCCTAAGTGCAAAAGTTTAAACAAAACAGGCTATTGTACTACATTTTTTCCAATGCTAATTAACAGTCTACATGTAAAATGAGGTGATAAGCCACCACACAAGACACACTTTGTTGCAGATCACAGACAAATTCAGAAACTGCCCTGCTGTCCAACACATATTATCACTCTTAGAAATATTACAGTTCTTTGCCAAAAGCAACAACAAGCAGAGTCCTGCTCAAACGAACATGAACAGACTGCAATTTTAATGTTGCCAAAAGCATGCTCTGTTGAATCAGCAATAACCTGCTCAGAGACAATAACTCACATGCACACACACATACTGTACACACACTGATGGCTTCAGTTTTCAATTATTAAACCCTCATAGATGCTTGTGTATCACAACAACACGCACTTCTGTTCCACAGTATCAGTGTCCGCTTTCTATATGCCCGTATTTAGTAAATACATTTTTAAAAAGTTAGAATTACTCCACATCGCCTCGGGTCTTTCTGCGAAAACCATCCGACAGACAGCAATGGTGCAGAAAAGTGCTTCTAGGATGAGAAGGTCAGAGATCTGTAACAACTTGCAGAAAGAGAGAAAAAAAGAAAGTCTATAGAGATCAGAAAACCCCTCTGACTGTTTCCTAGAAAATGGTTTCGTTTCTCATTTGCATCAGTTCAGATAAGATGAATGTTAGAACAAAACATCCATAAAAGACAGAAAGAGAGGGAGGGCGATTGAAAAAAGAGCTCGCATCTGTAGAGGTTATGCTAAATGAAGGTTAAATTGGTTTCGCTTGTCACAGCCCATAAACAGCTGAGGATCCACTGCAGGGCACTCAGAAAATCCCAAACCACACACAGACACACACAAGCACGTGACTGAATTCCATTATTTAATATCTAATCAATTCTACACAGATATTTCTATACAGATGCTGCATATTCATCATCCCAATCATCATTACAGAGGACAAATGTGTGTATACAAACACCCAGCATGCCCATCTGTGAATGAGCCCCTATGAAAGCCCAGCTGCGTGGTGAAGCAGGCATGGCGGCGTTTCTTCCCTGAAAGCTTTCGAAAATGTCTAAATCCAGACGCATCCATTAACGACACAATCCTTTAACCCGTCATGCCATCCGACTTTGACGGGGCCTTATTTTAGGCATCATCTTCAATGAGAAATATCATTAATCTTGCAGTGGCCGGAATATTGTCCATCAAAACATCTTCGGAGTCATCAGATATTTTGTCAGGCTTAAGCATTCCGGGCTTTGTCTCAAGGTCGGTGTGTGTGAGGATGCATAATCACTGCTCCTAAGTGCCCTAGAGAGGGATGTCAGCTCTAAACACTCAAACGGATACTGACAGTGTGTTTACCCGCTAAAACATTCCGTAATGCTCTCGCGGAGGAACAGGCGAATTCTCCAAAAACCCTCCTACCGACAGTCAAGCCTCTAATCTCATGTCTTCGGCTGTGCTCCTCAACAAGGTGAAACCTGTTTTGACACAAACACACACGGAGAGCGAAACAAATCAGCTTGTTGCATTTATCAAATAAGGCCAGTGAGTGCTGTTTGTAGACTGATTAAAAAAAGAATCAGCGCCTGCTTTAAAGTATCAGCGTTATGAACACCAAGGGTTTCATTCAGTTTGACTGCGTCTTTATGGGCTCTTTCATGGCTGATATGAAGAGAATTTGGCTACAGAATTGTTATGTGTCATGACAGCCTACAACAAGTGCAGCGGCGGCGCATTGAACTGTAAAGGTGCCTGTGTGGTATCTCAGCTTCATTCCCAGCATATATTTCATACCCTTGATAATCGGCTTGGCGCTGGCACACTACAGAGCTGAATCCTACAGGCATGCCAATCTGGATTTTGATCTGGATTAGGCATCATGTCAACTGCATTCCTGAAAGTGATCTGCACTATGTGGTCTGGAAAGAGGCAGCGATTGCTGGTCAAGGTCGCCGGGCTGTTATGTAAGAGGCACACTTGAAACTTACTGCTTCACATTAATCAAATCAGAGGGAAAGAGTCTGTGTCTGTGTTTAATCATGGGTTGTTTTTATTTGTACATTTCAAAATGCCACAGGGGGTTTTTATGAGGGATGCTTGTTTTTTCTGTCTGTATCAGTTAATTCTGGCTCAGAACACAATCATGCATTATACATTGATTATGCTGGGAAGGATGAATCGGGTTTTTGCGCACAGGGACGTGTCCACGACATGCATATATTGAAGCAATTTCACACAAACAGGAAAGCTGTCGTTAAGAAACCCAGCAGCATGTTGCTGTGATTCAGCTGTGTTGGTCGTGTTAAAAATTCAGATTGACAGCGGGACTGTGAATATGAAACTACCTTTAGGCCCAATCCCAATTCTACCTCTTAGCACTAGCACTAGTTTTGCACGTTCATGTGAAGGGGTAGGGGTGTCCCAATTCTCTTTAGCTTGAAGGTGTAGGGCTAGAGTGAAATTCACACGAACACGGGGAGAACATGCAAACTTCTCAAAGAAATGCCAACTGACGCAGCTGGGACTTGAACCAGCAACCTTCTTGCTGTGAAGCAGATATGCTAACCACTGAGCCACCGTGGCACCAAAACTTAGAGTTATCTTTGGTTCATTCTAAATCCCTAATAAACAGAATCCTGGCATTGTCCATTCTTTTCCCTGAGTAAACATTGAATTTTGAGTATTGATGAGCTTACATTTCACACTGTATGTTCCTAGAGTCTTGGGTTAATGCCCTTATTTGAATTTGTACAGATTCTATGAAAGCAGCACATGTTTACATAATGCCTCTAGCATTGCAGACCCTCATATTATATTGCCAGGAGTTCTAGCAAGTTTTTCCTGAAAAGACTTTTCTAGGACTGCGAAGGCAAGAATGAACTGGCCTTTTATTCACTGTTTGCGTCACTGTTTGCCTTTTCCACATGCTGAAACAACTGCTTATACAGCGTGTAGTGTTTCTGTCTACAGCATGTGAATTTGAGGCATGCAATTATCTGTGGGCTGATAAACATCTAATTGTAACATTCACTGCAATGCAGGGTTTCACAACCCTGGGTAAAAAGAGGTACTAATGTCATGTGTAACATTCCTTTTACCCAGGGTTAAAAGCAGTGTTTAGAACGATAACTGGTGTTAAGTGAACTGTGAAAAGCTCTTCAGAGGTAATTGAATTAGTCATTGCTGAAAACATCAGAGTTCACTGCTCAGTGGCTGATTTCTCAAGAATTCTCTTGTTACAAAAACAAAGTGCAGATATGAAGAAAGAGATTCCTTTTGCAGCTTCAGTGGTTATAAAGGGAGTTTTTTTGTGGAAGTGTACAAGTTGTACTAGAATAAATTATTTGTTTCGACCATAAATGCATGATGTTGACAACCTCAAATGTGTGAGGGTAAGAGCAGATGATGTTTGCGAGCAACCAATGAAGACCATAAAAAATGGCATAACGGACATCTGTAAAGGATCAAAATAGACAAGTTATAACAAATATGAAATGGTTGGAGCTGTTTAAGACTTGACAGTGCAGAATGCATTCGTTCATTTAGGATACAATAACTTGTAACATGCTCTTTCATCATTAACTTTCTAACTCGCAAATGTTTTCATTGACTAATAGCTACACATACATTGCATTTAAAGGGAACCTATTATGCAAAAAGCACTTTTATAAGGGGTTTAAACACATTCATTCATTCATTCATTTTCTTTTCAGCTTAGTCCCTTTATTACTCTGGGGTCGCCACAGCGGAATGAACCGCCAACTTATACAGCATATGTTTTTCGCAGCGCATGCCCTTCCAGCTGCAACCCATCACTGGGAAACATCCATACACACTCATTCACACACACTACTGACAATTTAGCTTATCCAATCCACCTACAGTATACTGCATGTCTTTGGACTTGTGGGGGAAACCAGTGTAAACCCACGCAAACACAGGGAGAACATGCTAACTGACCCAGCCGAGGCTTGAACCAGCAACCTTCTTGCTGTAAGGCGATTGTAATGTAATGTGTATTTATATAGCACATTTATTGTGTATGGCCATACACCAAAGCGCTTCACAATCATGTGGGGTGTCTCTCCACACCACCACCAGTGTGCAGCATCCACTTGGATGATGTGACGGCAGCCACAGGGCAACGGCCCCAGTGCGCTCACCACACACCAGCTATTGGTGGAGTGAAGAGACAGTGATAGAGCCAATTCGGTGGATGGGGATGACTGGGAGGCCATGACCGTAAGGGCCGATAGAGGGACTTTGGCCAGGACACCGGGGTTAAACCCCTACTCTTTACGAGAAGTGCCATGGGATTTTTAATGACCACAGAGAGTCAGGACCTCGGTTTAACATCTCATCCGAAAGACGGCGCCCACTGACAGTGTAGTGTCCCCTTCACTTTTACTGGGGCGTTAGGACTCACGCAGACCACAGGTTGAGCGCCCCCTGCTGGCCTCTCTAACACCACTTCCAACAGCAACCTAGTTTTCCCATGTGGTCTCCCATCCAGGTCCTGACCAGGCTCAGCCCTGCTTAGCTTCAGTGAGCAACCGGTCTTGGGCTGCAGGGTGATATGGCTGTGGGACTGTACTACCCACTGTGCCACCGTGTCGCCAGGTTTAAACACAGTTCTGTGGAAACAGTGTGTGAACATAGCCAGCCTCTAATCACACTTCATATAAAAAGTCTGCAGAAACAATTTGTTTGACATTCTTCCATTGTACATGTCATCAGAGGGGGGTAAACCACCCCCATTAGTGATGATCTCTCCCTCATTAGCATAGACAGCCCTGAGTGAGAAGCATCCATCCACCATTAGAGTTTTCACACCATAGAGTTTTTTCACACCATTAGAGTTTTAGAATGCACAAATTAACGTTGCCATAGACTGCTTCTGAGCTCCTTTTTCTTTGACATTTTCAGTTTTATATACAAGTAAAGTTTGTCCTGTTTTGAATCTGCCACTATGCTGATGCATAGACATTTGTAGCTCCGCCTTCTATTAAAAAAAGCACAATCTCATTTGAGTTTAAAGTGACAGTCCCCAAAACGGCACAGTTTGGATCAAAGCCTAAAAGGGCCAGTTTTAAGCAGTTATAAAACATTATTTGTGTGGTATTTGAGCTGAAACGTCACATACACACTATAGTGACATGAGAGACTTATTTTACAGCTTATAAAAAGGGGCATAATAGGTCTCCTTTAAGGAAATTAAAAGTCTGATTTTGTATTTTTGTTTTACCAAAATATGTAGGGACATCATAAAACATGGGTGGTGTTTACAGGATCTGAGAAATTATAGAAGATTTGGATTTCAGTTTAGTTTATTCTCGACAGGTAAGCTAAACCAAAGACAATAGAATACACAAGACGTATAACTCGTATAGTTTTGAATGGGGAAAAGTGCAATGGTCAATATGGCGAATGAAGCCCCACCTAGTACAGGCACTCTTTTTTGGTTTTGTAATCTGTATGAAACAAACAAGAGGTACGATCCGTCCTGTCAAGTGCACATCGCATGACAGCAGCAACTACTCAAACACCCACAAACTTGTAAACAAAGAGCTGCTGTCATTTCTGTAGGAGATTTTAGCATTATCCAGAGGATGATAATGTGTAACATGGCCATAAATGAGGTTGGTGTCGTGATCTCGTTTATTTCAAGTGCACATGCGCATTAGCTCAGGCAACCTGAAAATATGCCGATTTTGTTTGATTCGGACGTTTAGAAACTAAACCAAAGACACAGTTGCTGTTTAGCTTTATTAGCAATTTCTAAATATGTAATGTAATGGTAAGATTGGCAAACAGTTTTGAAGAATTTGATGTTCCCCCATTCAGACAGAATGCCCGAGCATACTGCCTGAGAGGTGTTTCAAAGATGGTCACCGAGTGAAATTACTTGCCTTAAAGGGACTTTGGCTAAACTCAGTTTACTGCCAAACCCCCTAAAACAGAGCACGATATTGCAATGATGGCAAGAAAAATTCCTGCATTGATTGTAAGGGCCATCGCTTGAAAATATCCTTTATTTATATAATAAGGAGTTTGGTTGGTTTCGTCGCCTTGTTAACATACGCTAAACAGTTTACCTGCTTCAGAGTAGGTTTTACAGTGGGTTATGGATCACAAACCAAAACTGGACCAGTCAGTCTTGATACTAATATTTGCTTTAAGTTGGCTTCTCTAACCTTTGCTGCATCCACAGTGTTTATTGATGTATTTAAATACATGTTATTGATATCTATTAATGTTATCTCCTAATCTTCAACAGAGAAGATTAAGAAGATTCATGAGAAATTAATCAAACTAATGCTCTGATATCTCATGCGATTGGCTGTTTACTGGACGTGTGTCATATTTGCAGGTGCATATGGTCCAGAGTAAATCATAAACTTTGAGTTAACAGAAAACATTTATATCATACCATGTGAAGTGACTAAACTGATCTTAAACTATTTGGATTTGACAGAATTTGTCAACCTGACTCTTACGTAATCAACCCAGAGTTTGTTTAACTTCTTTTGTGCAACAAGCCTACGGACCTAAAAAAGTACTACTTGAACTAAAATTACAAAACAAACAAACATAGGAATGTTAAAAATTAAAATAAATAAATAAAACTGAAAAAAGAACATAAGAATAACTAAATTTAACAGGGAACCAAACAACATACACTCTCAGAAATAAAGGTACGCGAGCTGTCACTGGGGTGGTACTTTTTTAAAAGGTTCGCATTTGAACTTAAAGGGTCCATATTGGTACCTCAAAAGTATATATTAGTACCTACAAATTTTAAGAGGAACACTTTTGTACTTTTTAGGTACTAATATGCACCCTTGAGGTATTAATATGGACCTTTTAGGTACAAATTTGTATCTTTTGAAAAGGTACCACCCCAGTGACAGGTCTCGTATCTTTATTTCTGAGAGTGTACAAATATAAGCTATAAAAACATGAACAGGCTTTGCGATAAAGCCACTGCTCAACCAATCAAATTCCAGAACCAGACCAACTGTAACTTGTATAGTTATTAGACAGGTGCAACAGGGCTTTGTGGTACAATGAACACAAAGGAGAATGTGATTATGTCCCTGTGTAGTGTCTACATAACAGTGTATAGTGCATTTAGCCCGGAAGCTCTTCATCACTGCTACATTTGTGCTGAGTTAATATATTAAACTCCACCGAGAGCTGCTGCGATATTTCTTCCTAGAGGTTTTCCCATGAAAGCTGTTTTCATAACAACTGTGAGAGCAAAGTTATAACAGAGCAGCACCTCTAAAATCCTCTGAGCTCCATACACATGTCTTTCCGTCTCGGTCTCTGCATGAATATCCGATCATGTCCTTTCAGCATTTGAGACAGTGACCCTGCATGGAACAGACCCACACATGCACACACACACACGTACAACACACTCAGGCTGTGTTTTCCGCTTTTAGCCATGCTGGACGGAGACTTAATTCTCAATGTGAATATTTTATGGCTCTCTGAGCTGCTAATGCCAGCCAAGAGGAGATATGCTTCGAAACCGCACACTGTGTTTATCTCCCGGAAATCAGCATATGGTGTTATCATTTTCCTTTTCAGATGAATATTTATGAATTAATGAGACAGATAGACAGAATGAATTCAACTGCAAAAGAGAGAAACCGAGAAATTATTCAGTTTTTTGTTCACCATTTTGTACTCTATAGAAACATGTCAACTGAGATTATCATTTCAGTGAGTCTATCATAGATGGGACTTTGCATTGATTTTTGTTGTTTGCATATCCCTCACTTTTTTTTTTTTTTTTGCACGTTTGTTAATCTGTTTTCCTTGTTGGCTGGTGTACACCATGTGGGCGGAACTACACTCCCACACACATATGCTGAATGAGCTGTGTAAATGAGGACATTCCATACATTCCAGCTCTTCAATTAATAATTTAAAAACAGCACAATTTTATTTTTGATTTGTGAATCCTTATATTAATGATTTCAACTAAATTCCCTTTATACAGTTGGAGTCAGAATTATTAGCCCCCTTGTTTATTTTATTACCCAATTTCTGTTTAACAGAGAGAACATTTCTTTAACACATTTCTAAACATAATAGTTTTAATAACTCATTTCTAATAACTGATTTATTTTATCTTTGCCATGATGACAGTAAATAATATTTTACTAGATATTTTTCAAGACACTTCTATACAGCTTAAAGTAACATTTAAAGGCTCAACTAGGTTAATTAGGTTAACTAGGCAGGTTAGGGTAATTAGGCAAGTTATTGTATAACGATGGTTTGTTCTGTAGACTAAAGAAAAAAATTAGCTTAAAGGGGCTAATAATTTTGACCTTAAAATGGTTTTAAAAAAATTTAAAACTGCTTTTATTCTAGCCGAAATAAAACAAATAAGACTTTCTCCAGAAGAAAAAATATTATCAGACATACTGTGAACATTTCCTTGCTCTGTTCAACATCATTTGGGAAATATTTAAAAAAAAAAAATTCAAATAATAATTCTGACATCAACTGTATATGTATACACACTGTATAGACTTACAAAAAATATAAGGACTTTTTTGAGGATGTCCCTAAAAATGAATCCTTATTCTCATTCTCATTCATATTGGTGCTATTATTTTAACCCTTATGTGCTGTTGGGGATGTTTTCATCCACTCTGTGTTGATTTTGAATCTTAATTTGGCCACAACTTTCGTTGTGTTTCAGCAAATGGAAAGAGTTTTGGTGACAAATCTTATTTTGACACATATTTTAAGAAAATGCTTTAAAAATGTTCAAAAATTCAACAATACACTCTGGGCAGATTTAAAGGGGTGTGAAGCTACACCGGTCTCACAGATCAGTTCGGTTATGATTATCATGCCATTGATTCAATTCAATTCGATATCTTGGTGCACTGATGATGCTTTCCATAAACAATTTGATATTTTATATAGCAACACAATAATTCTTTGTATTAAAATGTATAATTTATAAACATATTTATACTTATATTATTTGCAATATAAAATTTTTCCTTTAATACAAGCGGTCAGATATATGAACTGTACCTTTAATTTTACCTGCCCAAAGTAAACACTCTTTTTGTATGTATCAAACATAACTAAAGTGCATGCACAGAACAACATGAGCATTTAAAGCAAAAAACAAATGTAAATATTATCCCGCTTGCTTTTTGAGAAATGATGAGCGAGTCCTTAAATGCCTATGAATGATCACGCGTTTAACAGAAAGGGCTGCGATTGGCTCGAACGGTCAGTGCGGCTCTGGCGCTGTTCAACAAACAGTGACATTGATGTTAAATGGCGATCACAGCTAATCCATTATAGATGGTGGTGGAGAAAACTTGCTCTGCAGACATGGTCTGTCTGGATCCACAAGTAACATTATTGTTGTAAGAGCCGAGAGAGGAGATAAAACGTTACATCACGAACATGCCAGCAGGTCAAAGCGGCCACAGAGAGTAAGAGAAAGAGTTTACAGCTTTCATTTTTTCCTAGCTAGGTTCTGATGTACTTCCCTGTCAGTGAAAGACTGTCCAGCAAACTCACAAGCTTTTTTTTTAAAGTAGTTGGAGCGTTTTATTCCTCACGGCCTCCTCCATGGCCATTGTCAGCTTTCGCTATATAACACGTACAGTATGTGATAAATGACGTCAGTACATAATAACCGGTTATGATTATTACTGAACCGATACCAAATTTTTTGTGTGTTTTTTTTTTTTTTTTGCAAAACCATGACACTGTATAATCATGCATTCTTGATTGTTGTTGGTTTTCCCTGTTGGTTCCCTGGTTTTTACTGTTGATGACCAGTTGCAGTGCAAAAAAGCTTAGTTTCTGGATAAACATTATATGATTATATGAAGTGTCTGTGTGTGTGTGGGCATGTGCGAGTGTGAGAGAGACCTTTGCACACTTACAGTTGAAACCGGAAGTTTACATACACTCTAAAAAAAGGAACATAACCATTTTTTAAGAAATGTCTGATGGTAAATCATACTAAACATTTACCATTTTAGGTCCATTAGGATTACCTAAGTGATTTACATTTGCTAAATGCCAGAATAATGAGAGAATTTTTTATTAATTTCTAGACAGTCAAAAGTTCACATACATTTCCATGGTATTTTTTTTAGCTTTGTTTTTAAACTTGTATAACTTTGGTCAAATATTTTGGATATCCTTCCACAAGCTTCTCACAATACTTTGCAGGAATTTTGGCCCATTCCTCCTGACAGAATTGGTGTAACTGAGTCAGATTTATAGGCTGTCTTGCTCGCACAAGCTTTTTCAACTCTGCCCACAAATGTTCTATAGGATTGAGTCAGGGCTTTGTGATGGCCACTCCAAAACATTCACTGTGTTGTCCTTAAAGCACATTTTAACTAATTTGGCAGTATGCTTAGGGTCATGGTCTGTTTGGAAGACCTATTTGAGGCCAAGTTTTAATTTCCTGGCTGATGTCTTGATATGTTGCTTCAGTATTTCTACATAATGTTCTTTCTTCATGATACCATCTATGCTGTGAAGTGGACCAGTCCCTACTGCAGCAAAACAGCCCCACAACGTGATGCTGCCGCCCCCATACTTCAAAGTTGGGATGGTGTTCCTAGGCTTGTAAGCATTCCCCTTTGTCCTCCAAATGTAACCCTGGTCATTATGGCCAAACAGTTCAATCTTAGTTCCATCAGACCACAGGACATGTCTCCAAAAATTTGTCTTTTTCCCAGTGTAATTTAGCCAATTGTAATCTGGCTTTTTTGTTGATTCTGGCTTGTTGATTTTTCCATGTTGTCACACCAGGAACAGTGTGTTTGAGCTTTTCCTTAAATACTATTCTACAGTTGTGCCTCCAATTCACTCAAATGTTGTCAATTAGCCAATCAGAAACTTCCAAAAGCTTGACACCGTCATCTGAGCTTTTCAGAGGCATAATAATCTTATTATATGTAAACTTGACTTTCAAGAAAAGTTATGACAAAAACTCAAAAAATATCTCTCTCATTATTTTGAAATTTAGCATAACAGGAACAACTTTGATAATCCTAACTTGCCTAAAAGAGAAAAAGTTTAGTCACATTAACATCTGACTTTTTTTAAAATGGTTATGTGCCTTTTAATACAGTGTACGTAAACTTCTGGTTTTAAATGTACCTTGATACTGTATGTTTGAGAAAATAAAAAAATAGGCAATTAGCTCTCAGAACATAGTAAATATAGTAAGTGTATTTATGCATGGATACTATAATTTGCTGTTTTATTCTATAGAACTCCATATAAAAATCAGAAACTTTTTTGCGCAGGCCTATCTAAAGGCTTAATGCTGCCAACTGATGTTCAACAGTAAAAATGAAAGGTTGGACCTCTTCCCAACTGGAAAAAATTCACCAACAATCAGGAATGCATGATTATTTGGTATCAATGGAAGTCAAAAGTGCAAAAACAGCCACTAACATCATGAAAGGGTAGTCAATTCGAACAGTCCACAAGGGTTAAATCCATCACATATGCATACATTTAATAATATGAACTTATTTCTATAATATACAGTTATAATTATGAAATTAATCAAACAATCATATTAACTAAACAGAATATATCTGACCATTATGTCACTCAAGATGTTTTTTGTGTTAAATTGTATTATTGAAATTTTAAATTATAGTAAATTTAATTGAAAACCACTAAAAGATGTAAAATAAGTTAATCAGAATTTAATTTTTGAGTGAGATTTTTCCAGCTTGATCTCACGAGGAAAAGTAATTTTATATTAAATGCTATTTTTCTTATTGTCAGAAAATTGTATATTATACACTACCTGACAAAAGTTTGGTCGTCGATCGCAGTTGTAAAAGCAACAAATAATAATTTGACTTCTAGTTGGAAAAGTGGCAGAAGATAGATTTTTCCAATGAATCATCTGTTGAACTGCATCCCAATCATCACAAATACTGGAGAATACCTATTGGAACCCGCATGGACTCAAGATTCTCACAGAAATCAGTCAAGTTTGGTGAAGGAAAAATCATGGTTTGGGATTGCATTCAGTATAGGGGATTGCAAGAGATCTGCAGAGCGGATGGAACAGCCTGAGGTATCAAGATATTTGTGCTGCTTATTACATTACAAACCACAGGAGAGAGCAAATTCTTCAGCAGGATAGCGCTCCTTCTCATACTACAGCCTCCACATCAAAGTTCCTGAAAGCAAAGAAGGTCAAGGTGCTCCAGGATTGACCAGCCCAGTCACCAGACATGAACATTATTGAGCATGTCTAGGGTAAGATGAAGGAGGCATTGAAGATGAATCCAAAGAATCTTGATGAACTCTGGAAGTCCTGCAAGAACGCTTTCTTTGCCATTCCAGATGACTTTATTAATAAGTGATTTGAGTCATTGCAGAGATGCATGGATGCAGTCCTCCAAGCTCATGGGAGTCAGACGCAATATTAATTATTTTTCCACTGCACCATGACTTTATATTCTATTTTGTACATTATTTCTGTTAAGTGACAAAACTTTTGTCTAAGCAAAGTCAGACCTTACTGTCCTACTGTTAAATATTTAAAAATCAAGGCATGATCAAGACTTTTGTTAGGTAGTGTATACTATTTTACATGGGCGTTGCTAGGTCTATTTTAGGGGGGCTGTAGTCCCCCTATATTTCTACTCAGCCCCCCTAAAACTTTTGCTATTAGCTCATAAACTGTACACTAAATTATAGCCTCAGTCCCCTTTAAATTTGATAAGAAAACGGCGGCAGAAATCGGCTCCTCCCCGTTGTGTTTCATTTGATCAGCAAACCACAACCGTGAACAGCGAGAGAACGAGGTGTGTGTTTATTGATATATTGGTATAATATCTGCTTATTTGCAGTTCTTTATATATAGATAATCTTGTATCACCTGCTGTATCCCAATGTCACGGAGGAGCAGTCGGGTTTTCTCAGCGTTCACCTCATCAGCACAGCGAAAAAAATTCCTCCAGTGAAAAATATAACTCTTAACGAACATTTCGCTATTTTTATTTTAAACTTTTTTTATGAACTACCAATATGAAACACATTACAGTTCGTGTGGCATTAACTATACCGTACAGTCGTGCACAGAAAGGATTTAACACAGTGACAGAACCACTTAGAGAATGTACTCGTTTTAACTGTCACTGACAGAGAGAGAAACGTCAAGTGTTGTCTAGTATTAAAAATACTTTGTCTTTATTATTATCATTCAGATCGTGAAATATGTGAATTAGCCTGTACGTTTAAAAATATATATTTATATGTTATTTAATTAGAAAAGTGGCAGTTTATTTATTTAATACATGGAAACAAAAAATGCACTTGAATATAGAAAGTGTTTTTTACTACAGTAAACAGGGTTGAGCCTATTTGGCTTATTCAGAACTTAAATGGTTATGCCTGTCTATGTAATACAGTGCAATACTAGTATACAACCCATATTAAACAAACATTTTTAAGTGCATTACTATTAAATTACTACTTATAAATGTAATATAAGGCTTTTATATATATATATATATATATATATATATATATATATATATATATATATATATATATATATATATATATATATATATATATATATATAATTTATTTATTTATTTTTTACCTTATAAGGAGCTGAGTCCCCCCTAAAATGAAAATGCTAAAATCGCCCCTGCTATTTTACATATTGTCAGAAAAGTGGCTACCTCATACAATTACAATAATATGAAAACATAACATTTTTAAAGTGAGGCATGTCCCCAAATCTCAACCTCATTGATGGATAAGCAAAAAAATATAATGAAAAATATATAATAAATAGGTATTTTCTATTATTTATCATTATTCTGATTCTTTCAAATTTGTGTTTTTTTATTTTGAAAATTATTATTTTACAAACGCTGCACAATTGTGATTTTATATCTGAGAATTTTGATTTGATATATCCAGTTTTATTGTTATACATAATTCAATTGTTTTAATTATTCATTCAGAACTTTTATTGCATTCAGTCACTTCAATATGGATAATTTAGAGATTTCTAAGGAAAACAAAAAATTCACACATTCCGTACCCTACACACATGCACATAGACAACGCTACGAAAGCTACACAGAGATATACACTTGGAAACACAAAGACTCCTACTGTACTACATTTCTTGCTGGTGTTTGCAAAATCCTGGAAAGCGGGAGCACCATTAGCCGAGCAGAGAAACAGCGAGAAATATGAATATTTGTCATCCTAGAAGGGAGGAAAGCAGATGGCTGATTGACTCGAGAGTGTCAGCAAGAACAGGTTAAGCATGAACACACACGTACAGAGGTACATGTGTTCCAGCTACAGGAAGTTATAATGGCGGGCATAGTGTGTAACTATAAAAACATAGTAATCAGCTAATCAAAGCCCTTGAACACGCACACATATGCACACTCTCTACTGTATAGGCCTAAAAGCGCATTCAGCCTAATCAAGGTTTTTATGTAACCCAGATATGCCTCACTTTCAGGCACCCAATATCCATCACACGCACACACACATGCCGTGTGGCTACTGTAGAGTCAGGCTCTGCTCTCTCTCTGTGTATCTCAATGATTCTGAGCATATAATGAAGATAAATGAGTATTGCCAGACCACCGCGCTCCCTCGTTCACTGTCGCTCCTGTTCTGCTCTGGGAGCGAAGGAACGGGGCCCAGAACTGTGGTTATGGCTGGTATTTGCCAAAAAATCCTCTCTCGGACTCGGAGGGAAAGATTAATTTATTCTAAATAAGTGCACATTGATTTTTATAGCCATGTTCGGTGCTGGGGAATAAAGTCTGTGAGTCATTATAGGAACTCATATAGAGGAAAGTATGTCAGACACACACACACAAACTAGTGCGCTGATGAAGGCAAATAAAAACAGGCTCGCATAACATTCATCACCACATAAACACATCTGCCTCTACGCTCCCACCACACGAGCAGCGCACCTTTGTGTACCTTTAATGTCTCTCAGCTCATCTCTCTTTCTCCGTCTTTCCCTCTCTCTCTCTCTCCGTTCCATCCACCTACAGTAGGATTATAATCAATGATGAATGTGCTTTAATTCGCAGACGCTTTGATATTGCTTTTTCGCTGGCCAGAGGCTGACAAACACACAGCAGTATTACAACTCTGCGGCTGATAATATCTCTCAAGATGAGATGAATGATTAATACCGCAAATAAACGAGCAAGTAGTAGGCAGAGCAGGACGTTTTTTTTTTTTTTCCCTCACACCCGCTGGCAAGCGCTCAGCACATCTTTAGTACTTCAGCCTGGTCCTTGAACACAATACAAATAATGCAATTACGTTTGATGCGTTTATGCTTTGGGTCTGTCTAATCTAATACAGCCACTGTTTTCCTGTCAGAGCGCTCAGGGTCTGTGCGAACGCCATTCAAATGTCTCGCCAATGGGTTTGATTTCACTTGAATTAATTATGAATGCTAGATTCGAATGTTCAGAGAATGTGTGATCTTGTTTTTCCAGCCGAAGGAATACATTTGATGCGAATCGTGTCACGATAATGACTCACCGCGAATCGCAGGTTAATATGCAAAAATATTCAAGTATGAAGTCATCACATTTTGTAAATTCATGTGACACGCACAGGCAACACTATAGAGAGAGAGAGAGAGAGAGAGAGAGAGAGAGAGAGAGAGAGAGAGAGAGAGAGAGAGAGAGAGAGAGAGAGAGAGAGAGAAAGAGAAAGAGAGATGAAACGGGCCTCATGAAAGACCGTTCCCCTCTGAAAAAGTGAACCCAACACAACTCTTTTATGTGTTTTCATCTCATTGGTGGCTACGGAGAGAGGTGAGATATGAATATTAATTCACATCAAAGTGAGAAACGGCTTCGTTTCATTCGGTAAATGCAACATTAACAGATGAATTATGGATCAGCTCAAATTTACCCAGAGTTCCTCATGTTCCAGCTCTCTGTGTAAAAAGCTTACAGTTGTCCAACAGATTTTTTTTTTCAGTAATCTCATCCAGAACTGACGTATGCTCCTGACCCGCTTCCTCTTTAACTCACTACTGACCCACTTTTACACACACACACACATACACAGAAACACGCGCAAACGCACACACAAACGGATCACTTGGCATTAACACAACTTAGATCATTTCAGGTTTACTCAGCATCTCCTTGGAGCAAAACACACAAATGTTGCTTCCTGTGCTCTTGTGTTTTATTTTTGGAAGACGGCTTAAAAACATTTGGTCAACTCCATGCAGCCACTGACACACACTCTCTCTCTCTCCCTCTTTCTCTCTCTCCCTGGGGCTCTAGAATACCAGGTTGCCCTGGTTACTGATTCTATGGGATGCCAGCCTGATCTGATGGAACAGAATTAAAGTGGCTTTTGTCTGAACCCACACAAGAGGCCAATGCACACACACACAAACGCACACACACTTGAAATAATTATAAAGGCCACATGTCATGCACACAACGTTTGACCATATCTTTTATTTTTTTCTGCCTTTCCTCTCTTTTCTCTGAAGAAATGACTCACGCGTGAGGTTAGAGAGCGATTGTGTGGGGACCGAAATAGAAAAGTGAATCAAATCGGCTCAGTATTATGTCCTGTCCCTTCACTTTGGACATTCTCACACTCGCAAGAAGCTTTTATAATTGCTTTGGTTTTTAGGCCTCTCCATTTCCAAAACAGCTGACATAACTGCATGCGAAAGAAACTTAAAACCTCCACAATTCTGATGCTGCCAGGAGCATTTGATCTGCAAGCGCAGTTATGGTATATTCATACTGCTAATAGTGCAGTGCGCAGCTGCTGGTTGGCTGATGACAAGCTCTCCAGTTAAATCTCCAGAGTTCTATCTAGTTAAGCATAGCCATTAATATCCTGTTTCATATGGTGTAATGGGATGTCTGCATTACAGGATTCAAGGAACTCTACTCCTCGCATGATTCACGGTGCTTTTCATCATCCGCACCATGTCTAAAAAATGATGCATTTCTCTTCCTCATGAGATGAGGGTTTCAGAGCATCAAAAGAAACCAGGTTTGTGGCAAAAATCAATCCATTTGTAGAAAAAAATGGTCACCTAAGGTCATATGTTAGTTTCTGATTTAGAGTAAAATAATACTTAGTGATTGTTACATTTTACGGGGCATCACGGTGGCGCATGTTCGCCTCAGAGCAAGAAGGTCGCTGGTTTGAGCCTCTGCTGGATCACTTAGCATTTCTGTGTGGAGTTTGCATGTTCTCCCCGTGATTGGGTGGGTTTCCTCCGGGTGCTCTGGTTTCCCCCACAGTCCAAATACATGCGGTATAGGTGAATTGGGTAAGCAAAATTGTCCGTAGTGTATGTTTGTGAATGAGTGTGTATGGATGTTTTCCAGTGATGGGTTGCAGCTGTGAGGGCATCCGCTGTGTAAAACATTTGCTGGATAAGTTGGCTCATTTCGCTGTGGTGACCCCAGATTAATAAAGGGACTAATCCGAAAAGAAAGAAAGAATGTTATATTTTACCAGTGGTGTAAAGTAACTCATTACAAATACTCAAATTACTGTAATTAAGTAGTTTTTCTCAGAAGTTGTAATTTACTGAGTAGTTTTATTAATGTGTACTTTTACTTTTCCTTGAGTACATTTTTATTGCAGTACCTGTACTTTTACTCCACTACTTTCCTTCAACCTGCAGTAACTACTTTATTTTTTCTTGTGGAGATTAGAAAAATAAGTCCTGTGATTCCTGTCCAATCAAATTACACATAGAAGATAAATCACATCATAATGAAGAGACGTGTGCACTTTACATTGCAGCAAACTGGAAGCATTAAAAGTGTCCAGGAAGATGGTCAAAATCTTTACACGCATTGACCCAGAGACTGTTTAGATGCGTGTCACTAATGAGAAGATGACGGATATTACTGTATGATGACCGAAATGGCCTTAAACACCCAGCAGGCACAAGACATCAACCTGCTGCCAGATTGACATTGTACTCTAACGTCATGGGGACTTTGCATTTTGTTGGGAAATGGAAATCGGGTTGACGTCAGAACTCAACGTCAGGTCGACGTCAATGTCCAACGTCCAACCTAAAACCAATCAAATATTAAAGTCTAATGATGTTACAGCTTGACGTTGTGTCAACGTTACCACTATGACATCTATCAGACGTTGGATTTTGGTTGCATATCTGATGAATAAATGTCAGTATTTGACGTCAATATGACGTTGGTTTAAGATGTTTTCTCGACATTTTGGGTTTTGGTCACTTTCTAACAACCTAAAATCGACCAAATTTCAACGTCATATGATGTCATTATTGGACATCAAAATAACTTTGTCCTTAGCTGCTGTCTAGACATTGAACTTTGGTCACCTAACATTATAACCTAAATCTAATCTAATATTAACATCTTATGATGTTGTGTGCCTTCTGGGCAATAACTAGATGCACTACAGAATGTTACCTTTACACACACACATCATCAACACATCAACAAATTACATGTAAACACATCAGCTTTTAACAGCATAATACTCACTACTCACTACTCATGAGTACTTTTGAAAGGTCTACTTTTTACTCATACTTTGAGTAATATTTACAACAGATACTTTTACTCGCACTACATTTTTAGGCAAGTAATGGTACTTTTGATTTTTCAGTACTCTTTCCACCACTGCATTTTACCAATTACCATAGTTATTAATTAGCTCTGAATCAGAAACTAACATCCATATATGACCTGAAGTAAAAAAAAAAAAAAAAAAAATGATATATGAAGAGTTCAGATACAAAAACTTCTAAGTGCCATCTGAAATTTCCATAAACAAAGAAGGCCGAGAATAATGCTTATTTTCTATGTTGAGTTATTTGAATGAATGAATGAATGGATTTATTTAACAGGGACATGCGCAAAAATTACATTCACCTCAAAAAGGAAAGATGCATTGTGCCAGGTTGTAGCAAGATTGCTATTTTCCACCTGCAGTCCCTGGACAGGTAAAAATTAAAACAAAAATAATCAGTTAATTAAAAAGTCAGTTAAAAACATAAAGGCATAATCGCATATAAACTAAAACACTGACAAACCTCACTCAGTGTGTACAAATTTGATTTGAAAAACAAAACAAAAAAAACACCTCCTAGTCAGACGTGAAAACATCTTATAATTTGTGCATGTGATTATTTCTGTTGGGAGAGAATTCCATAGATTTGTGGATTTATAAATAAAAAAAAATTGACCAAAAGAGGTTTTACGTCTAGGGACAATACATTCCCCTCTTACCATTAAATGTGTCATTTGTGATGTTTTCTCTAATTTGGAATTTTAAAAAAATGTTAACGATGGAGCACAAAGACTGTGAATAATTTTAAAAACTAAAAACAAATATTGGAATATTTAATAATATTATCAAACTTAAGAGACTATGTTTTTTTAAGATATTACATATTACATTGATGGTACAACCAAGGCTTTTTTTCATGAATTTTAAGTGCTCTCTTGTATGATTCCAACTCGATTATGCTGAGCACTGTAAACGTTAAAATGATGAACATTATTGAAATATTACAAATATAATACTGTATGTACTCCTGAATGCAAATATCAGCTAATCACATGTCAGCAACCCAATCCATTTACAGTTGCAATCAGAACTATTGAACCCCCTTTGAATTTTTTTTTCTTTTTTTAAATATTTCCCAAATGATGTTTAACAGAACAAGGACATTTTCACAGTATGTCTGATAATATTTTTTCTTCAGGAGAAAGTCTTATTTGTTTTTATTTCGGCTAGAATAGAAGCAGTTTTTAATTTTTTAAAACCCATTTTAAGGTCAAAATTATTAGCCCCTTTAAGCTATATATTTTTTCAATGGTCTACAGAACAAACCATCATTATACAATAACTTGCCTAATTACCCTAACCTGCCTAAATAACCTAATTAACCTAGTTAAGCCTTTAAATGTCACTTTAAGCTGTATAGAAGTGTCTTGAAAAATATCTAGTCAAATATTATTTACTGTCATCATGGCAAAGATAAAATAAATCAGTTATTAGAGATGAGTTATTAAAACTATTATGTTTAGAAATGTTTTGAAAATATCTGCTCTCCGTTAAACAGAAATTGGGGAAAAAATAAAAAGGGGGGCTAATAAATCAGGAGGTTGAATAATTCTGATTGTAACTGTAGGTATAAAGGCATGATCAAGCTGACCTGCTGAAGTTCGAACTAAACACATTTGAATGGGGAGGAAAGGCTGATTTTAAAAGTGGAATATTTGGTGCCAAACAGGGTGGTCTGAATTTTCATGGACAACCATCTCTAGAGATTACAGAGGATGAGTGGCAGTTCTGTGGGCTGGAAATGGCTTGCTGATGCCAGAGGTCAGAGGAGAATGACCAGAGTGGTTCACGCTGATAGAAAGACAACAAAAACTAAAAATAGCCACTCATCAGAGTCAAGGCATGCAGTAGAGCATTTCTAAACATGTTGAACATTGAAGCAGATGTGCTACAGCAACAAAACAGCACACCACTACCACTCATTCTGCTGAAAACAGGAAAGATAAAATCTAAAATGCTATAAAAAAATAGCTATTTCTATTCTATTTCCAATAGAAGATTGGAAAAGAGGTCTTGAGTTCTGCTGCCACATTCTGATGGTAGGGTGAGAATGTGGCATGAACAAGATGAAAGCATGGATCCATCTTGCCTTGTATGGTTCAGGCTGGTGGTGCTGTAATAGGGGAATGTATTTTTGGCACACTTTATTGCCAACTGAGCATTGTTTAAATGCCAGAGCCTACCTGGGTATTCTTGCTGACCATAACCATCTCTCTGTGACAACGGTGTATCTTGCGATGGCTAATTCCAGTGGGATCATGTGCCATGCCACAAAGCTCAAATAACTGGTCTCTTGAACATGACAGTGAGTTCACTATAGAGGGTTCCAACTTTTATCCTTCACTAAAGAGGGTTCCAACTCTTATCCTTGACTTTTCCCTGACTAATTTCTTTGGTCTATAATGAACAGAAAAACAAGCCACTGATGTGTTTTGCATAATATAAAAATTGTTCAAGCCTGAATATTATTTTCATGAATTTAATAGCCCTTATGAGAGCAACAATGGATAATTTACCTCAGATTTTGAAAAGAAATTTAAAGAACCAGGAGCACACAGTCTAGCACTCAGTCTTTGAAGTGCTCATTTTGTAGCAAATGCTCTTGAAATATACATTTTCCTGGCATGTTTGCCTTAGATAATAAGTGCAGTCTGCTGACTCCATTTGACTTCAGTGACTGCCAGTTGAGGAGTGGGAAAAGAATAAAACAGCACTGAAAAATAGCCTAACCATAACAACTGCCAAACGTGTGAAACAATGTGATAAAAAACATGATACTCTATAGAAAAACTACATTATGATTAATGGAAACATTAATTGAGATATTCTCAACATTAAGTGAGAAGTTTCAAGTCACAAACTAAAGTCCCTAATATTCCAACACAATCTCAAGGCAATTTGTATACTTTTGATTTAGTGGCAAATTTTTACGAGCTCATTTGTATATTTTAGTATGTTTTACTCATCGCTCAATGAAGGTTGAGTTTAGCAGTGGGATTTAGGGTCATGCCTCTTTTTAAAAATACAAATACAAATGAAATAATTTGTATTAATTGGCCACTTTTCTGACAAAATTGTAAAATCAAACACACATTCCATGATTGGACAAAAAAAATAAATAAAAGTGAATAAAATTCCCTTCGAATGTTATCACTTGATTGAATGGGTGTTATCAGCTGATAGATATGGGCCAGTAGGGGCCTTCTGTGCCTACTAATTGGCTCAGAAGGCTGTTATCATCCATCCACATAATTAATCAGCTATAGATCACATACGGCTGCAACCAACAGTTCACGTGAATTATTTATATTATTTATTAAATTTCCCATTATTGTATTTTATTAACGTCTACCCCTACCCCAACTCAACCCAACCGTCAAAGTGGATCTGGAGTCTTCTCTATTAGTATAGCTGATTAACCATGTGAATAGATGATAACAGTCTTCTGAGCCTACCAGTAGATGCAGAAGGCCCCTACTGGCCCATGTTTATCAGCTGATAACCACTCATAATGCCCATTCAATCAAGTGATAACATTCGAAGCGGGTGACTTGGGTGAGTTTTAGGGTCATACCAAAGATTATAGAACACACAAGACATGTCACTTGTATAGTTTTGAATGGGGCGAATGAAGCCCCGCCTACTCGTACAGGAGCCAATCATCAATCGATATAGGCTGATGGAGAAGCTCGTAACAGACGTCTGCTTTTACGACAGTTTGGTGGTCAACAAACACACTGGAAACTCAGCAAATTCTTGGTTCACAGACATAAGAAATATATCCAAATAAAGCTAGAAATTTGTGCTTTTAAATTAACCAAGTGCACTTGAAAACAAAAGTTTCTTATTTTTGTTATCTGTATGAAATAAATGCAAGGTACAGTCTGTCCTGTCAAACACACATCACATGACACCAACTACTCAAATGCCTACAAGCCTGTAAACAAAGAGTCACTGTCATTTCGGGAGGAGATTCACCATCAAGATCAAATTGTGGATTAGTTAAGAAGACCAACGCGATCAGACGATCATTATCCAGAGGATGATAATGTGTAGAACCGTCATAAATGAGGTTGGTGTTGCAATCTCATTCCTTTAGAGTACGCATGCGCATGAGCTCAGGCAAACTAAAAATATGCAGATTTTGTTTGATTTGGACGTTTAGAAACGAAATTTATAAGACGGTTGTTGTTTAATTTTATTGTTGGTTCCAAAAATGTAATGTAATCGTTAGCTTGACAAACAGTTTTGGAGAATTTGATGTTTCCCGATTCAGACAGAATGCAGAAACAGAGGCATTTTAAAGATAGCCGCCGAGTGAAATGACTTGCCTTAAAGGGACTTTGGTCATGCCTACTTTTAAAAATCATACATTTACAAATACAAATGAAATTGTTTGAATTTGTCACTTTTCTGACAATAAGTAAAATAGCTACCTAATGACATCAGACTGGACATTCCACAACTTGGACAAAAAAATTAAATGAATAAAATTCCCTGACTTGAAATGTCTGGAACCAAACCATTTAAAAAATGCATAATATTTCAGAAATTGCATGACCCATGGGAACCCTGACTATTTTTAAATGACCTATACATTCGACAGACCTCATTTTCAGTAGAGCACCTTTGGGCTATGCTGGAATTGTAATCAGTGCCACTTACATCATTTACATCAAGTCATGTCAATATATCTCTAAGGGTGTACTCACACTATGCTATGTGCCCAGGCCCGTTTCCCGGATCGTTTGAGAAGTGTGAGTGCTCTAAATCGGGCTCAGGCACGATTCACTTGGGTAGCCCTGGCCCGGTTGGAAAAGGTGGGCCTGAGCACGGTTCGCTTGGGCTCAGGCGCAGTACGCTTGCAGTGTGAGTGCAAGCGTGCCTGAGCCCAAAACTGAAAGCCAGACGTGATTTTTAAGGGACTGTTTGATTTGGATTAATTAATCATCCCTACTGTTCAATGAACACAAACTGTCGTAGTTTATTAAAGACGCAAACCCCTCACTGCACGACAGCTGCACCTTCAGTAAACCTCCTAATTCCTGCAGCATGAAGAGTTTATGATTGTTTATGAGCGTCAAAAGTGGCTGATTTGTTTGGCAAAATATTTGACTGCGTGTCACCGCATATCAAACGACTTAAACGATATAACTAAAGAAATCTCCACTGTGCTAAGCGAGAGCGCTTACTGAACAGTGCATCATCGATGACGTAAGCGTGCCCAGGCCCGAATGTAAGGTGAGTGCGGGCCATCGGGGGAGACGGGAGGGGGGACAAGCGTGCTTTGGCCCGGTTCAAGGCAACTGTACATAGTGTGAGTACGCCCTAAGAAACTTTTTCAGCACCATGTTGAATCCATGCCATGAAGAACTGAAGACGAAAGTGAGCCCAACTTCATGCTAGTAAGATATTCCTAATAAAGTGTCTAGTGAGTGTATACACAGAGTTACAAGAAATATGCACTAATTTATGAATACTTACAGCAGCTTTGGACATTAATTAGTTAAGAAAACATCATTCAAAAATAACAGCGAGGCAATTTCGAGCTGTCGACTCTACTGTGAATCAATGGAGACGAGGAATGAAAAGTAAATGGAAAGAGAAGGAATCGATTTGTCTGACTGCAGGAAATCTGTCTGAACAAACAGGTGGAAGTACTAAATTACCACTGTCCTAAGAGAACCTCAGACAAAAACGGGCCATCCTGGGTAAACCAAGAGCCAGCCAGAGCTCTGCTAAAATCTGAGCATGTGTGAGTGGAGGAGTGCGAATGTGTGTGCGTGTGTGATATTCACGCCTTGCAAACAAATTCTCTTTTATCTTTTTATGTTCCGGCCTCATCAGTGATCAATCTGAGTGCAGTAAGAGAGGGTTTTTAATGACATCTTCTAGATGAGGAATGGTGTGAGTGTGTGAAATGCATCTGTGTGCTTCTGTTTGATTGTGCATGTTTGTGTAGAGAGCGAAATGTGATTATGATGCTGGATGAGGATCAGGCTTAATATGGCTGCATCAACAAGAGACAATAAAGAGCTACAGAGGTTGGAGAGGCAGGGACGGGGGGAGGACCTGAATAAATGAAAGAATTACTGTAATAACGCCGCTCTGCTTAATCATTCTCTAATGATCTTTCCTGTCTGGCTGCACATACTGCTGCTAAGCACCACCTGTACAGGTCCTGTGCAGAAACAGATACACCAGGGTGTCCTATTCCACAATAATGAGTTTGAAAAGTTTGATGTTAGCAGGAAGGAAATTTGCTCATACAGAATGAAAAAAATACTATATTTATAGCAAACGGTATAGTTCAGATGCAATAACCTCCAAGCACCATCTGAATTTATCTTAAAATTAGCATTTTCAGGCTCCTGTGTGTGCAATATGTTCAGTAATTTCAACTTTACAACGAGGATAGATTTTTTTAATTTCCTATAACCTCCTAGGGCCACAGACGAGGACAGCACATTTTAGCTCTTAAGTGGCTATTTAAAATACTTTGAATGTTTTATATTCTGTTACAGGCATACAGTGTCATCCTGCAACTGTTTTGCAGCATATGAAATGTCCCAAACCCTATTTTAAACTGTCCAAAATGGAAAAAAAAATGTTGTTTTTACTCTCTGATAGTCAAAGCAAGTAAAAAAAAAAATTCTATTTTATATATGCATTAAAAACATTCAGAAAAAAATGTTTCATGTAAATTCGGACCACGAGTTCACATATATGGACATCATTTTTCTCTAAAAGTACATCATATCAAAAGATGATACTCAGATTTTTATTCTAATTATGTTCCAATAAGCTCAAATAGCAAAGAGAAATAAAAAAATGCATGTAAAAAACACCTTGGGTTACACTCAAGACTTTTTGCTGCTTGTTCAAACTACATATTTAAAATTAATTGAAACTACACAATTCTTAAGTTTTTTCGGGACAACTTAATTGTTTTATATTCAATCCACCTAAATTTGTAAAAAATTATTAGGTTATCTTAATTGATTTCTATTGAGACAACATGAAGGAATTGCGTGGAACCCAGTATTTTTTACAGTGTAAGAAAAACTAATTTTAAAAGAAACTAGGGGGTTTTGCATCTGAACTCTTCAAACACTCTCTGCTTGTTAAGTGTGAGGTCACGCAAAGCAGCTTCCGGGTCCAAGCGCCATATCAAACTGTATGGGGAGACTCAACAAATGGTAATAATAATTGTTTACAAAGCGATGGAATAGTTTCAAAAATCATGATCGCAATATTTATATCCATGCCTAATATCAGATGGCTAGAAAGTGATAAAATTTTTTTTTATAATTGTTAAAATATTGGTGTCTGAGATGCAGCAAGTCCAGAGACTGTTGTGTACACCATGATTATAAAAAAAAATTCACTTTATTGTATAATATGACTAAAAAGTGGTCAATATGGTTGAATATTTTCTCAATTCAAATGAGTAGCAGATTGGACCCGGAAACACTATTTCATACGTCACGACTTAACAAGCGTATAGTGTTTTTGAGCCAAACTCAAGTACTTGAAATAATCTCTTGTGGTAGTTCTATAGTTGTAATACAGCAACTATATCAATATAAACAAATACTACAGCATTTATAACAGTTTATCAATTCACTGTAGTTAATACTTCAGTACATGCTTTACCATATATCAACAAAGTGTTAAATGCTATAATACATACAGGTTAAAAAATGTTACTATAGCATGATTCAATAACGGGCGGCACGATGGCGCAGTGGGTAGTGCTGTCGCCTCACAGCAAGAAGGTTGCTGGTTTGAGCCCCGGCTGGGTCAGTTGGCATTTCTCTGTTTGCATGTTCTCCCTGTGTTTGCGTGGGTTTTCTCCGGGTGCTCCGGTTTCCCCACAAGTTCAAAGACATGCGCTATAGGTAAATTGGGTAAGCTAATTGTCTGTATAATGTACATATGTGTGTATGTCCTGGTCCTCCAGGTTGGGAGTTGAGCATTGTGTTAACGATCCACTTCGTAAATTAGATGTTACAAAACACCAACATGGTGTGGCTATATAACAACTTCAAAATTATACGGCCCTGGGAGTAAGAGTAAGGCCCAATCCCAATTCTACCCCTTAGCCCTTCCCCTTCCCCCTGGTCTCAATTCTCTTTAGCTTGAAGGCGTAGGGCTAAGGGCAAGGGTAGATAGCCCTTCGAACTGAGATTTTTCAGGACCAAAAATAGAGTTGGAATTGGGCCTAAGTATGATTCAATAACACTTTAGCATTAACTTTAAATGACTATAGTATTTTTCAAGACAAAACCTTGTCAATAGTTTCTGTGAATTTTAAACCACAAACGATTTTCCTCAGTGTCTGTAATATTGGTTTAATGTATGAACAAAATGATATTTTTCATTCATTGTTTAATAAACTGTTATTACATCATATATGATTTATAATTTTAATTGAGACATAGTGTTTAATGATTAAAATACAATTTAACCATTTAAATGGAACTTCAAAATATCATCTTCGTCTTCAACAGAGGAAAGAAACGTACAGGTTTAGAACAAGTTAGATAAGAAAATGGTGAAAAAAATCATTTTAGGGTGAACTATCTCTTTAATTGCTCAAGCTAAATAGTATGAATTCTGATTGGCTACTGATATTTTCCAGTTCATTATCTGTAAAAAAAAAAAACATGAGTATGGGATACTGACAGTAATATAGGCCTAACTGTAGGTTTTTGTAAGGGCAATTACCTAAATCTCCCTATATGGCTATTTTCTATGGTTTATAGAGCATAATGATTACTTTGTAGAAATTTCACTCATTTTATGGTAATTGTAAAGGCCAATTCAACAAAAAACAACTGGAACCTCTCAAACATGCCAAGCGTTGTAATACTTTTAGCCAGTATTAGGTTCCACTGAACAAAGAAAGTCCTATAGACTTGGAATATAGATGGTGACCACAGTTATATAGAAGTATAATTTCCGAATGAACTATACCTTCAAGTTAAGCTTATGATGAAATGTAGAAGGGGCAGTGTTCTTACAGTATGTGGTCCAAATCCAGAGTTTAAAATCTGACACAAGTGTTGCATTAAGAAACTTTTATGCATTATACAGTTATATTTTAAAAATGCAATGTATTCAGTCGCGACCGACTCTTGTAACTCTACATCATTTGTCAGCGGCATGTATAATTCACACACATGCATGTGTATGAGTTCCTGTCAGCGAACTTTCTCAGGTGTGAAATGACTTTCTCAACATCAAATGAGAGGAAAATATGGAGAGAAACACCTTTCACTCAGTGGATAAGCACCAGTGCACCTCATTACGAGCGTGTGTGAGTGAGTCTGAGTGTGTGTGTTTGAGTTTGTGCATCTGCGCTCTCAGTTTGAGCAAAAATAAAAGTATGACTGATATAGAATTATTAAAATAAAACAAACATAAGAACTAAAACAGTAGAAGATGGAGACGGACAGATGGAGAGGAGAGAAATTAGAAGAAAAGGAGAAAGGGAGGTGAAGAGTGAAATGAAAGAAAGCGAGATTTCTTGTCATTTATCTCGCAGTTGATAATTTTTCACCAAGAAAGGAAAGAACCAATTAGGTTAATTAAGTGTTCCTGTGTTCACCAAGAAGTATTTAGCGAACCATTTAACTTGTGTGTGTGTGTTGATCTACAGGTCAGCTTCAGGTAATGGCTAAATGAGTGTAATAGGGCTTTTAATCAGCCCTTCCTGACAACAAGATCGACTCAAATCACAAGCAAAACATTTATTATTCGAGCTATTATCACCACCACACACACAAAAGCACACAGCCTTGCCCTTGGCGATGAGTGTTTGATTTGGGAGATGAATGTGTTTTTCCAGAGAGTCACATCACTGGCCACAGGGGCACTTGGACATTCTTGAAACTCAGTGGAACATAAACCAAGTGGCTTTATTATATTGATTAGCAGCACATTTCTGCTTCACAAATACACTTAAGCTTTAAACTGTCCAGTTGAGTTGGATCTAGATAAAATCCAGTGTAAGAATCATCAAATCTACATGTTACAATTCATATTTTATAAATCAATCATTATTCTAGTATATCCTTATTCATAATTTAATACACACTTTACAATTAGTTGTTATTAGTTGATGTATTTACTCAAATGAAATACGAAGGAACAATATTTGTATTAATTCATTCATTAATTAATCATAGTTTAACATTTACTAATGCATTATTCAAATTCAAATGTGTGCGTGTTATTATTAGTTTATGCACTGTGAGTTAACAAGAACTAACAACGAATAGCTTTATTTTTATTAACTAATGATAACTATGATGAACAATATTGAAATAAACTATTCATCAATGGTAGTAGATTAACTAACATTAACTGTTGTTATTCTATTGTAAAGTGTTATACCATAATTTCATTTATACAAAAAGCTGAACACTGATAATAATAATTCATTTTTCTTAAAATGATAAAATATCATATAATAATAATATTTAATTTCTGAAGGGTCATCTGACACTGAAGACTGGAGTAATGGCTGAAAATGTAGCCTTTTCAATTTATTTACTGATAGCTGTTTAACTGTATTTTGATCAAATGAATGCAGTCCATAACTGGTAAGAATAAGACATTGGCTGTGTCCAAAATCGCATACTTCCATACTATATAGCACACTAAAAACAGCTGAGTAGTATGTCCAAATTCATACATTTAAAAAAAACAGTATGCAAGAAGTACCCAGATGACTACGTCCGGCGATATTCTGAAGCACGCTACGCTATCCCATAATGCACCACAATGGAATTCATGAATGGGAGTGAAGCGACGCAACTGACACAGGTAGGTCACATGAACAAAATGGCAGATGTGCATCCGAGTTCGATTCATACTACTCACATTCATACTGTATAGAATGTACTTTTCTAACTGTCAAGTAATACATTTGAATTCAAATGCAGTACCTACTGAGTAGTAGGTGATTTCGGACGCAGTCATTGTATTTAAAAACATAAAAATGATGATACTGTAAAATTGCTATAAATTATAGTAAATGTACTTTTCTTTATTTTAGTAAATGTTTGAGTACAGTAAATGTTACATTCAGTCATGACGTGCATCCCAAATCGCATACATATACACTATTCTATGCCATTTTGTAGTATAGCACAAGTAGTGAATTCAGACTGAAATATTCTTTTTATTATAAAAGTATTAGTGCACAATAAAAATACCAAGATTAGGTACTTATTCAAGCGATAAAATTAAGTGTGGAATGTTAAACACTGCACTAAATGGTCGCAGGTTTGCTCACGTATAGCAAAGTGGCAAAGCTACCGGGGACCGACATTGGATTACTTTATTTATTTTGGATTGTGCAAGCAAAATTCTACTACATGAGTGATTATGACTCCTCCGGATGGTGAATGCTGTTATACTCATGGCAGCTACTACTTGGTAGCTTGGTCATTTATTTTACTAATCTGGCAACTGCCAAAGAAGTCTGGGAAACGGTTTGAATTTCTGGTTAGTAAAAAAACGTCAGCGTTCCATATGGGACGACACTAAATTCATATACTATGCTGTTGAGTGCGTTCATAAGTCCATAGTGTGACATTTGAGATGCAGTGAGGATTTTATTTGAATTTATTAAAGATTTTTTGATTCTTGTGGTCCCTTTCTTTTGTCATACTGTTTGTTTTCATTTGTAGTCATGGCTACTTATTGTTTTATCGAAACACACCTGTTCCTTGTTTAGTTCATTATTTCCCATCAGTTCTGTTTGCTCTTTGTCTGTTGTTGGCTGTATTTTAGCAGAAAAGTTACATCAGCTCATTTGTTTTGTTTAATAAAGTTATGCTGCATACAGTATTTGATCCACTTGGCTTACCTTGTCTTCTCCCCAGCCTGACCATGACATAAGCATAATTCAAACAAAACATTGCACACAATATTTAGATATTTCAGTTTCACAACAAATCCACAATCCAACAATATACGCACAGAGAATATTACAGTACTTGACAAAAGTCTTGTCGCCTATCTAAGTTTTAGCAACAACAAATAATAACTTGACTTCTAGTTGATCATTTGGTATCAGAAGTGGCTTACAGTATATGAAAGGCAAAGACCTCTAATTACACTTATTTTACCAAAAGACCAAATGATCATGCCTTGATTTTTAATTATTTAATTAGGACAGTAAGGTCTGACTTTGCTTAGACAAAGGTCTTGTCACTTAACAGAAATAATGTACAGTATAGAATATAAAGTCATTGTGCAGTGAAAAAGAATTAATATTGTGTATGACTCCCATGAGCCTGGAGGACTGCATTCTTACATCTCTGCAGTGACTCAAATAAATTATTAATAAAGTCCTCTTTCAGGAACTTTGATGTGGAGGAGTATGAGGAGTACTATCCTGCTGAAAAAAAATTCTCCTCTCCTATGATTTGTAATGTAATGGGCAGCACAAATGTCTTGACTGTTGGTGTTGCCATCTGCTCTGCAGATCTCTCGCACGCCCCCATACTGAACCCCAAACCATGATTTTTCCTTTACCAAACTTGACTGATTTCTCTGAGAATCTTGGGTCCATGCAGGTTCCAATAGGTCTCCTGCAGTAATTGGGATGATTGGGATGCAGTTCAACAGATGATTCATCTGAAAAATCTACCTTCTGCCACTTTTCCAAATGATCAAGTAGAAGTCAAGTTAGTGTATTGTTCTTCTTTTCATCCGCAGAGCCATTTTTGCACTTCTGAATGCTAAATGTTCAGTTTCCCAAAGTTGAGTGACTCTGACCTAGAAATTGCTCTACATTAAGGGGATGAAAAAAATTAAACGTCTTTATCAACTGATTATGTTCTATCCCACATAAGAGGACAGAAGACATCCAGATATGATGCTCTTCTTTCTTTCGTCCTCTCACTGAGTTTAAGATGTTTCTGTCTGTTTCCTTTGCCAAGGATGTGTGCCTAGAATTATCTGCTTCTCTCTTCCTCCTTGAATATAAATGAAGGAGCATTTTTTTTCCCTTCATACTCTTCTTCTTATTTGGCATTTGCCTGCTCACCCCATCTATGAGGTCTCACCTCATAAAATAGACACTGCTTGAAAGAGAGGGAGACGGAGGGTATCTTAGGAATGCTTTTTCTTGGAGGCAGAATGCAACGTGAAATTCACAGTTTGATCGCACGGTTCGTCTTGCCATTCAGTCACACATGTGCAAACGGTCTTTGTCTTGTTCTGTCTTGTTTTCTCCTCGCACTGCCATTCCTACACCGACTCGATGAAGAGAAAACGAAAGCGCAGTGGAGATGATTTTGTGCATGTTTTTTGTTCTGGTATTTTTAGAACAGAGATTTGGAGATTAGAAAAGCTTCCGTTGCGGGAGGATTCAGTGAATAATTCCAAAAAATAAAAATAAAAACTTCCAGCACACAGTAGGTGACAGCTAAGTATGCTCAACACTGAGTTATTTTGAGCTGTAAATCAGATAAATCAGTTCCAAGATAAAGCATAAGTGCACACAGTTTTGTTTATCTGCTCCTTTGCCCCTTCAGAGGTTAATCTCTCTATATCACTAAAGGAGTTGATGTAGATGATTACCCCGAGGCCAACAACCTTAGAAAGTGATTTCAAAATTTTTTTATCTTTGACTTCTAATCTTTGATCGAGATAGAGAACAGACATATGTCACATATTTGCAAAACCGTTCACTGTTTATCTAAGGCTTTCTAACCAATTAACCCTTTTTCTGCCAGTAAAGGCCCATACAAAACAGCAATTCTTTATTGCCATTGATGGTTTCATGAAGAATCTTCAGCATCCAAAAGCAGAAAAATACTTTTCATTGCACAAATAGTTCTTTGGAATGTTAAAAGGTTTTTTAGATTGTTAAAAGGAACTGCTCTCTGGTTCTTACTCTAAGCCAAATGTCAAATTCCCTGACTTTTCCTTGACTTTCACTAACTGAAAATCTGAATTTTCATGATCTATAATGAACTGAAAGGCAGGCAGCTGTTGTGTTGAGCAGTTCTTTACGAATTTTGCAAATCTGTGATCACTTAATTTATTGCAAAATCAAGCAAATGCTGCAAAATTTAAAGAGAACCTGCAATTTTTTTTTATTGACAGTGACTACGTTTATATGGACATCAGTAATCAAATTATTTGCCTTAATCTGAATAAGCCAATAATATGATTAAGGTGTTTATATGAGTTGCTTTTTGAATGTTCCTTTCATGATTCCGTTTATAGCACATAATTTGATTAACGTCATTGCGTCAGCACGCTATACACATTTCCTCTGGAGTTTCATGTAATTTCAGGTGTTTAATTTTTAATTTGTCGACTTCAACTTCAGTTTGACACTTTCACTTTCATTCAGGAACATTTCATGCATGCCCCCGTGACAAACGGAATATCGGATGCGAGTATGAACTGCTGGAAGAGTGTTGTTTAAATGGAATTTGATACCACATACTGCATGGGAAAAAACCTCTGCTTTTTGCAATGCAGGTATCTGTGGTCCTTCACTTACCTGGTAAGTGCAGAAAACTAAAATCGGCATACTCCACATGTCTTAATTCCACTTCTGTTTAGTTCGATTATGAATTTAGTCAGATAAAATTAATCAAAAATTGCTGTTTACATGCTAGACTCTTAATCAGAGTATTATCTTAATCATATTAAAATTGGATTATTGGTGTCCATGTAAATGTAATCACTGGTGATATTCCTTCTGCACCATCTGCCTGTAACTTTATACGCATATAAATCGCTCATCTGGTGTTGTCAGGGCACTGCACTTCTGCTTAAGAGTTTGACTTGCATTTCATGTGTAGTGTGACATTATTGCAACAAACATTCATGCAAATCCTATTTTAATAAGGCTACATTCACTGTATTGTTTTTACATTTTAACATGACTTTTTAAACTATTGTTAAAGACATTTGAATAGTTTTGCTTATTTATTTGCTTAATTTGATCATTAGGACAAAATGTCTAACCATCCATCAAATATGATGGAGAAGGCTTTGTGGTTAAGATGTAAAAACTTTCTCTCTTTGTTTCTGTCAGTGTTTAAATAAAATGCAAAAACTAATGATCCTTGAGGTCAAAAAAATAATGATAAAAGTAATGGTAAAGATTTTTTTTTTTAACAAGAGATGCTGCAAATATTGCGGGGAAAAAGTTATTGTAGGCCACAATTATCATAATTTGTTCCACAAAATTCAGGAGGGAATGGTTGAGCACCGAGCAGAACAAAAAATGCCACAGAGAGTATTTTAGCAGATACAGCCTGGAGACTGCATTTGATTGCTGGTTGACGAGTAAGAAAGGAATACAATGGCAGTGAAAAATAGCCTAACAACAACAGGGAAAACATGTCAACAATGTGATATAAAATACAGTACAGAAAATATATATATATATATTTTGAAAATTTGGGAAGTTCATTCATTTTCCTTTGGCTTCGTCCCTTCATTCATCTGGGGTCGCCACAGCGGAATTAACCGCCAATTTATCCAGCATATGTTTTACACAGCAGGTGCCCTTCCAGCTAAACCCAGTACTGGGAAACATCCATACACACTCATTCACACACATACACTACGGCCAATTTAATTTCTTCAATTCACCTATACTGCATGTCTTTGGACTGTGGGGGAAACCGGAGCACCCAGAGGAAACCCACGCCAACACTGGGAGAACATACAAACTCCACACAGAAATGCCAACTGACCGAGCTGGGACTCGAACCAGCGGCCTTCTTGCTGTGAGGCGACAGTGCTAACTACTGAGCCACCATGTCGCCCTTTAATGGGAAGTAATGATATTTCATGACTTGGACAAGAAAAAAAATTCAATGCCTTACTGAAATTGACTTTTAAAATTTTTTTGAAATTCACTGACTCGTGGGAACCTTGTGAAAGTCATTTGGTTCTTCCAAAACCACAAAATGGTTTCTCTATTGCATGAAAAAAAATATATAATAAAATAAACTTTTTCAAACTTTTATATTTAAGATTGCACCAACAAGTAGACGTTCATTAAATCAAACCAGCAATGTGTTAATTTAAACTTATATTACACTGAATATTGTTCAGCACTTTCATTATTAATTGTTAAACTTATAATGAAGAGAAACTCTAAACTTTTAAACTAAAAATAACTAAAACAGACTTGTGAAGTAGCTTTTCTCTTTAATGAGACATCTGAGCTCGCAGGTCTTTCGCAAGGATTGACCGTTCAGGAACGCTCTCACAGAAAAAGCAACAAGCACATGTATTTATAAATAAGCCCAGATGGATGCTTAACAAAAGTAAACAGATTTGCAATATTTGTTTGGTGGAATCTAATTATCAACAAGCATGAAATAAGACATACACATGAAATAATTATAGCAGTGGTCAAAACTGATGTCCGGAGGGCACATTTCTAGACTTTTTGCTTTTAATGACCCTACAAGTTTAATTAAGACAAAAAATGAGAAATATGTCATGTTGGGAAGAGGAAAAAAAAATCATTTTGGCTAAGGTATTCAACTGAATCTGCAGATCACAAAATATGGCTTTATATTACTATGTAAACAAAAAGAAAAGAATAAAAAACCCCACAGGAAATAAGTATACACTGACTGAAATATAATCAGTTGTTAATATTATATTGGTTCTCCTATATATTTGATTAGAGCAATTCTTCTGCACATTCCTCAATCAGCGAGTTTCCTCGCATTACCACAAATGAGATCATTAAAATGCTGAGCATTCAAAAGTCTCACTCTCCAAATACAACTATGCAATTTGCAATGTGAAAATATACATAAACAAGTGATCAATATGTTTAGGTAAAGGGCAAATTTGACATTTATTTCCAACTTTTGCTCACTGTGTGTCTAGATTATCACATTAGCAGGTCAGTTACACACAGTATATCAGTATATAAGATAAAACAACAGATTTTGAGTTATATTTTTCATTATTGCTCATCTTTATTATGTCATGTGTGCATTTTCATTATTGATAATAAAAGTCTACATTACAGCTAGACAATGTGTTTTAATGCATTAGCATTTAAGTTGTTTTTGTGAATTACTGGCTGTATATACAGCATCTGTGCATTTGTCAATGAACCATGAAGCGATGTAGTACTCTGAAGCAGTGAACTTCATTTACCCCCTTCTTGCTGAGAAATATCATGTAGTGATTCGGCATTTAACCAATTTGTATGAATAAAAGTCACAGTTTTGACATGCTATCAGAATGCTTGTGTGATTGTGGAGCACAATCTTTGATCTGTGCTAGTGATATATACAGTTGAAGTCAGAATTATTAGCCCCCCTGAATTATTAGCCTCCCTGTTTATTTTTTTCGTCAATTTCTGTTTAACGGAGAGAAGATTTCTTCAACACATTTCTAATCATAATAGTTTTAATAACTCATTTCTAATAACTGATTTATTTTATCTTTGCCATGATGACAGCAAATAATATTTGACTAGATATTTTTCAAGACACTTCTATACAGCTTAAAGTGACATTTAAAAACCAGGTTAATTAGGTTAACTAGGCAGGTTAGGGGAATTAGGCAAGTTATTGTATAACAATCGTTTGTTCTGTAGACTATCGAAAAAAAAATTAGCTTCAAGGGGCTAATAATTTCAAATTAGTAACCTTAAATTTGTTTTAAAAAAAATAAAAACTGCTTTTATTCTAGCTGAAATAAAACAAATAAGACTTTCCCCAGAAGAAAAAACATGATCAGACATAATGTGAAAATTTCCCTGCTCTGTTAAACATTGTTTGGGAAATTAAAAAAAAAAAAAACAAATCAAAGGGGGGCTAATAATTCTGACTTCAACTGTATATATGTGTGTGTGTTTGTATACAGTAATTAATATAAGCAGTGCATTAAAAGAGATCAGTTATGAACAAACTGGAACTAGCAGATTAAATGGTGTTATCACACACATTTCAACTGTTCAGAATCAAGTATTCAGACATTATTTTACCTGTCTGAATACTTTATCTTATTTTACAATATTTTACTATGTTACAATATTTAAGCATCAACTATAAACAGTATTGGCAAAAATCAACACTTACAGCTATGGAAATAAATTAAGAGACCACTTGAAATTTCTGAATCTACATTTTTTGTTTGAGTAAAATACTTATTTTTCTACTACTAATGACATTTCTAAATTTTAAATAAGACATTTTCATTTACAATATGTGACAATTGGTCTAAAAAAAAAACAATATTTTTTTCAGTTATGTTTATATTATATGACAGTATACAAGTGTTTTAACAATATTGGAATTACCCAAATTTTCAATGAAAAAAGTAGTCATTCTCTGCAAAAAGTCTCAATGAAAATATTATTATTTTAAATTTAGAAGAATTGTTATCAGACCTTTATAAAATAAAATTAATATTAACATTTCACTAAAACACATAAAATAAAACTTCTGTAATGCAACAACACAATTGATTTACTCTACTCATAATTTTGATTTCTATTTTATATGATTACCAGTGGAAAATCTTTCCAAACGATGTTGTTGGTACACACTGGCCTGCTTGAGAATCAGCAACTTTAGTATTTAGACAGAGCACGGTATAAACACACAATTGACACACATACCGTAGACACAGCAATTTGCATAAATCAACACTTACAGCTAAAAAGATACCACTTGAAAATTACCATTGAGTAAAAGAGAATGTTTTATTTATTTTTAACTGATGATGTAATTTCTAAATTTAAAATAAGACGTTCTCATTTAGAGTATGAAGTGACAATTGGTCCAAAAAAGCCTTTTTTCATAAAAGTTTGTGTTACATGACACTAGTGTTTTAACAATATAAGGTGGAATTGACCAGATTTTGAAAGAGAAAAAAAAAGTAATTAAAGTCAAAATAATTAAAAGTTATTATTTTAAATTTGTAAGCATTGTTATCAAACATTCATAAAATAAAATAAAAATCAACATTTCACCGAAACACCAAAACTTACTGTATGTAAACGAATTCTCATGTCCACTTAATTTTATTCCCTTAACACAACACAAATGATTATCTCTACGCCTACTGATTTGCATTTCTGTTTTATATGATTAACAGTGGAAGATCTTTCCAAATGCTGTTGTTGGTACACACGGGCCTGTTTGAGAATCAGTGACTTTAGGTTTAGTGTTTGAGGAACAGATGTCAGTGCTGCTCACAGGTGGAGAGAGGAGGAGTGAAGAAAGACAGAGTGAAAGAGAAGGGGGGAAGTGCTGGACAAACAGACACTAAACAGTGACATTTTGGACATGCCGTTTACTGAGTGATTTATTAGTGTAATAAAGAAATTACCCCAATTATACACACAAACAGCGACACACACTGACATACACACACACACATGCTGAAATCCAGCCATATTGAAACACTCACGCTGAGAAATGGCCAGCGTTGGGAGTAAAGAATCACACCATTACACACATTTACACACAAAACACACACAGAATTATCATCTATATGAGCTGGGCTGTAAATGCCTGAAAATCGTCCAATGAAAGCTCTGGAATTATAATACATGCTCTTTTTTGATTCAATCTGGATTAGTTTATCTGACACAACAAATGTCTCTTTAGCAGTAATCATGGACAAAGATTGTATCAGCCTGTGTGTGTGCGAGTGTGTGTGTTCTCTATCTCTGTGCCCACATGGCCAGACATTTTCTGAGCCGCTATTAAAACACCAGAGAAAAGGTCAAGCAAGAGGGAGAGACGGCTGGAAAGAATTGAGGAGGATGTAGACAATAAAGAGCATTAAGAGGGAACAAAATAAAGATGGACAGCATGAGAAAATGCAGAGTTGGAGGATAAAAGGAGGGGAGACAGAGAGAGATGAAAGTATGGAGTGATGAGGTTCATCATGTTGATCCATTGAACCTGATTGATCTTTTTGTCCAGACACTCAGCCTGAATAATGGAGTCTAAGGTGTGTGTGTGTGTGTATGTGTGTGTGTGTGTGTTTGTGTGCAAGCAGCACTAATAAGTGGATTTAAATTGGATAAGCTTACCCGTGAGTGCTCTATCCTCAGGGGTAGTGAAGTGAAAATACTACATTATGCGTGTTTTTTATGTTGTGTAACTCTCAAATTATTCAGATTCGGAGAGAAGGAATAATTTTCACTAAATGTAACACTGGTAATTGCTTGCAGCACAATTTATTCGTGGTAACCATATCAGGGTTGTGCAGTTCTCCATTTTTTAAGGGTGGTATAAAATGTTTTATGTCAAATTCTCCTCAAGTAATTTCATTAATACTGTAAAATTAGCTTCTGTTCGCTAACAACAGTCAACAACTACATAGTTACCAGGAACTAAGAATGTAAAATACTTATACTGTATTAACATATTATATTAATCTTAACATTTAATAGTTCATTGTTTGTCTCAAAAGTTGCATCTGTTCATATTACTTAATGGACCTGAGGTAAAATGAACTAACAATGAAGTTATAAAGTGGGTGACACTTTAAAAGGAGCATTACCGCCATAAAGTGGCACCGCCACTGGACTAAAGGAGTAAGAACGTGTTTTAGGTATAAACGCAGTTTGCGACTAGGGGGGGCACAAAGGGACGAGATGCGAACGGACAGAAATATACAGTAACTGTAAATACCCTGCTACTTGTAAATGAAGATGAAATAATGAAACAAAACATTATAATTGCCTCAATCATTAAAAACTTGTTAACAAGCTTCATTATCATTGTAAACTTTTGAAGTGTAATGAGGATTCATTTTGGAAAGTAAAATTAAAGACAATCAAAGACAACTAAAATGAAAGTACAAACATACAAATAAGTAGGCCTAAATAAATTAACAAAGCAGTGTTTTAGCCTAAATATAGAGAGATGTACAGTGTTTGTTATTTTAAAGTGCTAAGGACTAAGACAGTCAATAAGTAAGCTTTTTCATTTACCTTTTTTGTTGTTGATTATATTTTACTATATGTTTATTAGCTAACATTAACAAATATGTTCTGTTAGTAGTGTTACCATATTTATTTAATTATGAATGTATTTCAATTAATATTTCATACAACAGCTTAAATAATAATTTAAAAATATAATATAATCTAATATAATATAATATAATATAATATAATATAATATAATATAATATAATATAATATAATATAATATAATATAATATAATATAATATAAATTTATATAAATATCTCATTTAAAAGGACCAAAATGTAATGTAAAATCTGAAATAAATCAATGATGAATGAACAATAATGATTATGGTTACAACAGCAAGAACAAAAATTAGTTAATTAAAAGTTATTTTTATTATATTTGTACAGGTATTGTCCATGTTTTTTCCATTTATTTACACTTTCTGATGGTATTTTTGGACCTTGATCTCTGCTCCAACAGCTTTTAATGCTGAAAATGTCACACAAATTGTCTTTTATTGACATTTTCATTAGATGAAAAGGGTATATTATCTTGCTATTTTACAGAATTATTATTTGAGTGTAATGTTACTGTAACATCTGTCATTGTGTACTTGTATAATATGAGATAATAATATAATATAATTTGAGATGGATAATCTGTCAGACATTTCGGAGGCACCGTTTAAAGGTTTACTCAAATAATATTCTGAATTAATTACCAAAAATTAACTTAAAAACTAAAAATATTTAAGATGTTATACCCAGAGATGGCAAAAGTACACACATCCTTTAATTAAGTAGAAGTACAGATACTCATGTTTAAAACGACTCTGGTAAAAGTAAAAGTACTGACTACACTTTTGTACTTAAGTAAAAGTACAATCAGGGACTAAGCTGAAGGATAGCGAGTGAGGATAGGTAGGTAACTAGTCCTCACATCCTATTGATACATTAATATAAACTAACTTACATTTCTAATTTTTATGTAAAATGTTTGTTGCCAAATTTATGAAAGTAGCCAAGCAGCATCAAACTCTGCAATATAGCTTAACGACATTGCTTAAAAAGGCGGCCCATGTATCATCATCCTGACACGAACTCAGCGTTCATCATGTAGTTTTGCGGCTGTTAGATCAAAAACAACAGCTGCCATTCATGTTCATACACTCTAAAAATGATTTTGTAGGCCTGTCTATCTTTATAAATAATATCTTACGTTTTACACTGAATTCTGTCTAAAATATACAGATTTTTTTTCTTTTGCTAAAATAAATTCTTATCAAATTTGACTGCAAACAATTTTTTTTTTTTTGCATTATGCTAAAGCTGCTTATTTCTTTAAAGAGCAGCTCTTATATATAACCCGCTATTTTAGTGTGTTTTTTTCAGGTGTTGTGGTTATTTTATTTAATGAGTAAACATTAATTCTGTTACAGTTTTTTTCAGTCACTCTGGTGCATTTCTCAGATCAGAATTGAAATTCTCAAAACTCTTTGTTCAATCTTCAGATCATCATTGTGTCAGTTGTGCACAAAAAAAAGAAAAGCAGTTTCTCATTATGAACAAGTTGCAAATGCTTGCGTACATCTATGCAAATGATTATGTGCAATTTTTAGTTTCCTACATTATCAGTTGCTTATGTCATGTTGATCAAAATTTATTATTTTGGCCTCTGTTGAATAGTCTCACTCCTCACAACATTTTATTGTTTGTTCATGGCACAAGTCTTTACATGCAAAATGGCTGAACAAGTTGTCATATATTTTGTCATAATGCATTTTTTATACATTTCCATTAGATTTTTTTGTTCTAAATCTGTCTAATTTGTCAATTTTTTTGAATGTTGAGTTTTTCTAATGAAAGTCTAAAAGGAGGTTGCCCTGTTCACATTTTTACTTTAGTTTTTTCTTTGTGCTATGCAGTGCTGTCTTTTCCTATCTGTATCACAATAACATGATCTGGCAACTAATTACAATACAAACAGCCAAAAAAATATTGCCATAGTTTAGATCAGAACAGCCCTCCAGAGTACACTGATATTGACAACATGACTACTAAGTAATTTGACTGTCTTTTCCATACACAATGACACAAGGACTTGTCATTCTGAAGCCACATGTTCATTGACACAGAAATTTCATTTTGAGAGATGAACTAGGGATTTTGAGCAGGAGTCTGGATTTTGTGATGTTTTGCTAATTATATGCGTTGTTTTGAGAAATGCACTTAGGCCTACTGTTTTACAAATTTCTGTTCTGTTCTGAGAAATGTGCCAAAGTGACTGAGAAAAACTGTAATACATTTATTATTTGCTAAAAGCAACATACATGCGTGACTACAATCTACAAAACATGTGCATGATTATTTTTTCACGTGATAAATTCAGGATCTTTTGCATTATATTTTTAGCATAAATTTCTCAGTATAGTTACTTTTGTTGTTGTAAAATATTTGTTAAAAATTATTCATTTAAGACAACAGTATAGGCCTATGTAAATTCATATAGTCAAAAGACAAATCAATAAAAACTAAAAATCAGGATAAATTCTGTATTAGGAAATATGAACTTATCAGAAATAAAGGAAATAAACCGCAATGCATAATTTTGTATACAAGTATTTGATTGTATTATTACTAAATGTACAAATCTTTACAAAAAAGCACTATTTTTGAGGTATTAGATTGAAAGCCCGTGCAGTATGATCGGAAGGTGACAAAAGGCTTAAGCATTTAAACGGCATGTTTTTGAACTGGAATGTGTCTCTCTTGTTTACCTGTGATCCGATCGAGCAAAAGTTGTCTTATTACTCTGTAAACAGGGCAGCATCAGTCATGTTAAATTCGCCAACTCTCTCTCTCTCACATCTGCGTAGTCATCCGAGCCTTTCTTCATAAACTAGCCCACGTAGGCTACAGTGCACGATAGCCTTGACAAAGCCGCGCACTGTAGCACACAGGAGCGCAATGAGGAAAAATAGACTGATTGCATGAAAAAGGCGCTCGTATTATTGCGCAATGATAAGAAATAACATAGATCACGCCACCAAACACATGAAAACTAAAGTAACGACCGTGGTTTTAAAACTGTAAGGAGTAGAAAGTACAGATATTTGTGTAAAAATGTAAGAAGTAAAAGTAAAAAGTAGTGAAGTAAAGTACCGATACCAGAAAAATGTACTTAAGTACAGTAACGAAGTATTTGTTCTTCGCTACTTCCCATCTCTGGTAATAACCAATTCATCAGTTAAGATACTCTAATGATAATACTCAATGATGATGGTAAATATAATATAATATAATATAATATAATATAATATAATATAATATAATATAATATAATATAATATAATATAATATAATATAATATAATATAATATAATATAATTTAATATAAAATAATATAATATAATATAATATAATATAATATAATATAGGCGACAGTAGGTAGGGCTGTTGCCTCATAGCAAGAAGATCACTGGTTCAAGCCTCAGCCAGGTCAGTTGGCGTTTCTGTGTGGAGTTTGCATGTTCTTCCTGCGTTCGCGTGGGTTTCCTCCGGGTGCTCCTGTTTCCCCCACAGTCCAAAGACATGCGGTACAGGTGAATTGGGTAAGATAAATTGTTCGTAGTGTATGAGTGTGATGAAGTGTATAGTTGTTTCCCAGAGATGGGTTGCGTCTGGAAGGGCATCCGCTGCGTAAAAATATGTGCTGGATAAGTTGGCGGTTCATTCCACTGTGGCGACCCCGGAAGCCAAAAAGAAAATGAATAATATAATATAATATAATATAATATAATATAATATAATATAATATAATATAATATAATATAATATAATTTAATATAATATAATATAATATAATATAATATAATATAATATAATATAATATAACATAACATAACATAACATAATATAATATAATATAATATAATATAATATAATATAATATAATTTAATATAATATAATATAATATAATATAATATAATATAATATAATATAATATAATATAATATAATATAATATAATATAATATAATATATTATAACAGCTTGTTGCTACTTGGACTTAATGCTTGAAGATAAGTGAAATTTCACTCTGTAACTGTTGTTTGCTTAGCTGCTGGTCATGGTTTTTCAGGTTAGGGGTCAGGGCTGAGGATTACAATTTAATCTCCTAAAGAAAAAAAAGAGAGAAAGAGAAAAAGAAATCCTCACAGACCAAACAGCCTGTGTTTGATGTCTTTGACAGTTGACGGTTATTAATGTTGAGATAGTTAGCGGTGAGATTGCTGCTACACTGGCATTCTCACTGTCACTTGAGGTCAACTTCACTGATACGAGTTTGTGTTTTCTCAGCTACTGTGTTTGTCATTTCATTAACCCCATTTGTACTTTTTATTATACCAGCTTTGGTAAGCAAGTGTCTGTTTTTGCTTATGTCTATGTTTATTTACTTGGCAAACTGGTCTGAAAGGTTGATTATGCATAACTCTAAGGATGTCTAAGTTGAGGAAAAGAACACATTTTAAAAAAAAATTGTTAAAATGAAAAGTTCTCAAAAACACGACATGTAAAAATTCTTTATGCCATTAAACATTTCTGCCCTACAGTGTTGAGTGGTGTAATTATAAACTGAACAAATAAATGATTTCTCCATTCACCTTGAATATATACTTAAGTGTAGACATCTTATTTTCATTTATAAATTAAATAATTTATTATTTGTGAAAAAAAAACTATTACTGAGGATTTTTTCTGGTTTAATATATACAAAGCAAATCCATAACTAAAACTGAAACTCTTAGTTTTACATACATCTACATTTCAACAAATCAATATTTACTCTTAAATCCCAAGATCATTTTCCAATTCTATGCTGTTAAGTACAGAGGCCCTAAAGGGACATGAGAGTAAAAAAAATATGACATGGGTGGAAAAACCTTTTGCATTTACTGGCAAAAAAATGCATTTCCCTGCAAAGATTGAACATATACAGTACTTCCTGTTCACTTCAAGTCAGTGAATAAGACAGCTCTGTACATTCACTTTGACTGTGAAACAGAGCATTCTAAAATACTTAACACAGCTTAATTTATTAAGAAAATATTATATAAAAGCCTACGGGGCCCCTAAAGGAACATTGTGGTGGAAAAAAATATGAGATGGCCCGAAAATATATTTTTCAAATACTGCATTCTTTCAAATAACTTTTTCATTACCCAACTTTGTGTTCGCTTTGTTTCCTTGCAAATATATCTGAGCTTTATTTTGTTGTAAAAATCGAAAAAACATTTCCTTTTAATTTCATCTCTTGCAGTGTTTAAGACAGCTCTGTACACTTTCTACAGAGCAGTATACTTTATTTATTTAATATATTTATTATTGATTCTGAACTTTGACTCTAACAAATGTTGAGAGAAAAAAAAAAAAAAAAAAAAAACGAAATGCATAACACGGCTTAATCTGTTAAAGTGTCCCTTCGATTAAAAAAAAAAACTCATGAAAATGCAAAAAAAAAAAAAAAGCACTGTGATTCATGTTAGCAGCAGCGATAAAAGACTTTAATGCTGAGTTCACATCAAACACAGAATTAAGTATTTGTGCAAGTGCACTGCACAAGTCAATGCAAACATGATAACAGAAGCCGATTACGGTCCCGCAGTGCAAATGACGAGAAATATAAAGACTTGTTTGCTGCGAACATGCAGAATTTGCCTGTCCAATCACATCTTCTGCATTATATTAGTCTACTGTACACGCTCAGAAAAAAGGTACACAGTGGTACAAATTATGCTCCTTAAGGAACAGTTTTGTACTTTTGTAAAAATTGTACTTTGTATAGTACAGAAAAGACCTCTTATGATACAGTTCTGTACCTTTTATGCAAGGTAAAACTGTAATCGAGGTACACAATTGTCCTCATAAAAAAGTTACATAAGTGTTGGACAAGTTCTTTATTACAATATCTATAAAAATAAATATTACTGGAAAGGCAAAGTGATTTATGAATAATTTACATGTTAAAACATGAATAATCATTTAAGCATATGTTTAAAGAAACTCAAAAACATAGTAATTAAGTTCTATAATACAAAACAATTGGTAAAACAAAACTATAGGTATTGTAAACTAAACGGTCACATTTTATTTTGATGGTCCGTTAGTTGAATTTAAGATACATTGCAACTAATTCTCAGTAGATTATAAGTAGGTTGTTAGGTTGGGGTTAGGGTTGGGGTTAGTGTTAGGGTTAGTGTAAGTTGACGTGTACTTGCAAAGTTTCTTATAGTCAGTTAAATGTCTGTTGAAGGATTGTTAAATGTCAGTATCAACAGATATTAAGCTGAGAGTCTACTAATACTCAAATGGACCATCAAAATAAAGTGTTACCAACTAAACATTTAAGGCATTTATAATAAACGCTTGGTAAGCATTTTCTGTTAGATACATTTTCATTATTGACATCCACTATCAATTTGCTTTCCACTACGCACATGAGCTGGCAAAAGTCTCGCATATGCAAAGTGTTCATGCAGACATTTTAGTATTGTAAAACTAATCAAACATTGTGGACATCTTATTACAATACTTTTGCATAATTCTATTTCTATTTTAAAATTAAGTAAATTAAATGAACGTTTAAGTGATTACAAAGGTATCGTGTGAAAATTGGAGAAAAAAAAGTTTTATATTGTACATGCACAGACATTTTTGTGAAAAGTGTTGTGAAATGTTTAGCAAAAAATAGATCCTTTGATTTATGTTAAAGTATTTTTTTACTCTTTATAGTAAATTGAAAATGTGCATCTACACAAAAAGAAACTTTTTTGTAAACTGAAACATTGTTTAATAAATGTATTTGATGATTTATATTTACTGAAAATACATTGACACGTTTTGGATATAGCAAAATGCCTTTAAATAGTTCTTGAAAGAACACACTTGACATTGTTAAGATACAAAGTGTCTTGTCACTGTAGTGCTACCTTCATGGATCAGATTTGTACCTTTGATGAAGGTATAATATTGTATCTGCCAGTTTTAAAAACCAAAGGTACATTTTGGTTTCCCAAGGTACAAATCATGTCCTTAAAGATACAAACTGCAATGGTATTACTTTGTTTCTTTGCCTTAAGGTACAATTCTGTTCCATAAAAAGGTACTGCCCCAGTGACAAGGGTTTGTACCTTCTTTGGTACGACATTGTACCATGTTTTCTGAGAGACAATACTTTATTTAACTTGTAGTGAATGTCAATGTATGTTTAAACAAATCTGTCATGAAAAGTATAAAAGTACGAAAGTCATTTTTTATATAATCAAAATTAAGAACTTTTTTTTTTTTTTTTTACGGTTTATTATATTTAAAAAATAAATAATGTAATAGTTTAAACTCTTGGGCTGCTTCCAAAATCGCATACTTCCATACTATATAGTACACTAAAAACAGTATGCAAGCCGAATAGTATGTCAGAATTCATAGAATTCAAAAAACAGTATGTGAGACGTACCCAGATGTCCTACCACTTCCGGCAAGATTCTGAAGTGCACATCTGAAGCACGCTATACTATCCCATGATGCCCCACGAGAGAATTCATGAATGGGAGTGAAGCAACGCAACTGATGCGGGTAGGTCACATGATCATGACAAAATGGTGGATGTAGTGCATCCGAGTTCCATTCATACTGCTCACAGTCATACTGTACAGAACGTACTTTTCTAACAACCGAGTGGTACATTTGTATTCAAATGCAGTGCCTACGGAGTAGTAGGTGATTTCGGACGTAGCCTTGGTGTTTTCGAGTTCAGAAAAGCTGAATTAAGTTCAATTAACTCTAAGTAGGTTGACTGTGACTTAAGCACCACCCTATGAAAATCAAAGAAGATCCTATATTCTGATTCATCATGACAACAGCATGGTCTGCATTCAATTCATTTTTATACGTATCACTGATATAATAATCACAGCCGAAAAGATATATAACATTGTATAACTCTTTTGTCATGACGTGTATTGTACCGCCAGATTCTCTAGTACTGATGGTCCAAATAGCTCTTCTCTATGACATCATTTTCTATTTTATGATTTTCTTGTGAGAATTACAACAATATGATCCCCTGATTTGATGGATAACGTTAACTGCATAAATACTTTTTTTAAAAAGAAAAATTACAATAAAACAAAGCGCCAAGCTCTCTATAAGCCAAAGTATTTTTGCTCTCTCACTTGATTTGTATCCTTTTAAGCAGCATTTTTCCCTCTTTTAAAATCTTTGGACAGCTTCCCCACCAAATATCTTTTAACTTTAACATTATATATGCGTCCAAATGACTGAATTGCATTTTTAATGTATATTTTTAATAACTCATAAGCTTAATTGACCCCTAGGCTAGCGTACTTCCCCACATAACTGCCTAATTTAGCCGTTTCTTCACATCTCCAAAGGAATTGAACTGGTCTGCCAGTTTTCTTTTATCATCAGTATTATCACTGCGCTAATCTACTCAAGATGTTAATAACGTAACAGAATACTGGATTTCTTTCATAAAATGAAAACTCTGCTGATTAAATTCACCTGGCACAAGGTTTTTTTACTACAACAGCAAACTTTAACTGATTTAAGCCTGCATTTTTCCCCTCACGGCAAACCAAAAATATTTTTGATGAGTCACATTTGACCCATTTAGCTTTAGCCCAGGGCTGTTGCTACCGTTGAGCAGCGCTCTAACATGCACCCTCTGACATCCTTCAGCGTGTCCTTATGCCGTCTGAGGAATGTGACTCTCTCTCTCTCCCTCTCATTTCCTTTCGTTAGGCAGAGAAAACACAGCGGTTGAAATTCAGTATTCCTGACAGAGAAGAACACAAAACTACAGCCTAGCTTTGCTACTTTCACCCTGCGCATAGATGCGAGGGGAAAGAGAGGGAGGTCAGACGATTGGATCTAAGAGTTCTGCGAGAGCGAATGGGAGACGCAGCATCTACTGTAAATGAGCTTTGTTCTTCCCATATGGCTTTAATTGTGTAGCTGGGAAACAGTAGTTTAGATGATCACATTGTTTGCACATAGTAAATTAATGCCCTGACTCCTCTCCAAAAATAACATTAGAGCTGGCACTGGTCGGCAGCGGCGCTTTTAGACCCAACATGCAATAATACACACAGGAAAGCTTCTTCACGCTACAGTGCGAGTGCACATGATGGCAGACGGACTGCCTGTCAGAGTCGAATTAAAAATGAGAGGTGTCTATCAGATATGGACGAGGCTCAATGTGTTTTTGGTGGAGTTATTTGCCAGGAATGGTGTAAAGTAAGTTTGTTTGTGAGAATCTCAAGGTCTCGCTCTCGCTTTGTATATGTTACAGTTGATTTGCTGGCATCGGAAAGCAGATCGGATTCAGATGAAGTAAACATGAGTGGAAGTCAGTGACAGCTTGTAAGAGGGCTGTGTGTGTTATATGAAGTAACACTTTTTATACTTTTTTCCATCTTAAGCAAGCCAGCTAACTCCAGAAATGTGCTTCGTGTCCATTTCCATATTTAACTAATTATATATATTTAGAGGGCAAGAACTGAAAGCGCATAGACATCTACTGAAATCATTCGGGTTCTTATTGTTCTTCCTCTACTTCTCCAGGGCCCTGTTCATTCTTGGTATTAAGATGTGTTTTCGTCAATCTGATCGCAAATGGACTAAGGAGTCACATTACCATTCACACAGCATTTCAATGTGTTTATTATTTTATATATACAGTTGAAGTCAGAATTATTAGCCCCCCTTTGAATTTTTTTTTTCTTTTTTAAATATTTCCCAAATGATGTTTAACAGAGCAAGGAAATTTTCACAGTATGTCTGATAATATTTTTTCTTCTGAAAAGAGTCTTATTTGTTTCATTTCGGCTAGAATAAAAGCAGTTTTTAATTTTTAAAAAGCCATATTAAGGTCAAAATTATAAGCCACTTTAAGCTTTTTTTTTTTTTTTTTTTACAATAGTCAACAGAACAAACCATCATTATACAATACCTTGCCTAATTACCCTAACCTGCCTAGTTAACCTAGTTAAGCCTTTAAATGTCACTAAGCTGTATAGTAGTGTCTTGAAAAATATCTAGTCAAATATTATTTACTGTCATCATGGCAAAGATAAAATAAATCAGTTATTAGAAATGAGTTATTAAAACTATTATGTTTAGAAATGTGCTGAAAAAAAATCTTCTATCTGTTAAACAGAAAATGGGGAAAGAAAATAAACAGGGGGGGTTAATAATTCAGGGGGGCTAATAATTTTTAAATGTGTATTCATTTTTGATTTTAGGAATTTTGTTCAACAAATATTTTACAACATCAAAAGTAATTCAATTAGGTGTCTTTGAATTACATAATTATTCAAAGGATCAGGAATTGACCACATGACAGATTGATCATCCAACACACCCTATATCATCCATAGTTTTTGAGGCTTAAATCGCATTTCTAAATGTTGCTTTGAATGAAATAAAATGGTTAAAACACATTACAGACTTTACCCATGAAATAAAACATTCAAAAAGGTGTATCTTATGAAAAGAAAAACAGTTGACAGGTGCTGCATGAGAGCTGATGTTTGAAGAGAATGAAGTAGCCATATTTCACAAATCTGTTAAAAACATTTATTTTTTGCTAGGAAAAAGATTAAACCTATTAGGACTGACCTCAGACTATTTTTTTTTTCACCTCAAACAACAAAGTTTAAATCTGTCTCTCTTTTGTGTTTCAGCAATGAGCCTTGTTCAGTTTATGAATGAGTTCTACAGTTAGAGTCTGTCTTTTGCGGCTGTTCAACCACATGTGCATCCACACTACAAGAGCAATACAGTCAAAGCATTTTCAAATATCGCTGGAAGTGGTTGAAAGAGGACAAGCTTAAAATCTTTCACACCCCGTTCACATGTACAGTACATGTACTTAGCACTGTCCACTTGTTTTCTGATCAATTAAAATGCATCTTGGTAGCAGGTGTGAACAGGGCATATAAGTCTATAATACCTCAATGGTAAAAGGTTGAGAAATTTGGCGCACAGATACTGAAAAAAATCTATCTAACTCTATCTAGCACCAACAACAGTTCAAATGTGCACATTTATAATAATACCTTTTGAACTATAAGGGATAGCTAGGAACAAAATTCTTTTCCCCCTCTGATTCTATATTTGTTTTAATACATCTATATTTTTCTATATTCTTCTCAATGCATTGGCATATGTGAACATGGATCAAAAAGCCTTTATATTCTTTTAGGTCTTATATTCAACTGGTTATATATTTGGGAAGAACCAAAAACACACTGTATAAATCAAAAATATTTAATTTTATTTGATGCCAAAAATCATTAGACTATTAATCATGTTCCATGAAAACAATAAGTAAATTTCCTTCTGTAAATTTATCAAAGTGTAATTTTTGATTAATAATGTGCATTGCTAAGAACTTCATTTTGTCAACTTTAAAGGACATTTTTCTTAGTATTTACATTTTTCTGAGCCCTCAGATTCAAGATTTTCAAATAGATGTATCTCAGCCAAATATTGTCGTATCCTATAATCAGACATCAATGGAAAACGTATTTATTCAGCTTTCAGATGTTGTATAAAATTCAATATGTAGGAATCGACCGTTAGTGGTCCAGGGTCACATATACAGTTGAAGTCAGAATTATTAGCCCCCCTTTGAATTTTTTTTCTTTTTTAAATATTTCCAAAATGATGTTTAACAAAGCAAGGAATCTTTCACAGTATGTATGATAATATTTTTTCTCCTGGATAAAGTCTTATTTGTTTTATTTTGGCTAGAAAAAAAGCAGTTTTACATTTTTTTTAAACTATTTTAAGGTCAAAATTGTGGTGAAAAAATCTTCTCTCCGTTAAACAGAAATTGGGGAAAAAAATAAACAGGGGTTCTAAAAATTAAGGGGGGCTAATAATTCTAACTTAGACTTAGAACTGTAGATATATTATATCTATACTGAGGCATGATCAAGTGTTGTTGCTATATGTTTTTGATGTTATAGATTTTTTTTATCTTTCAGTTTGAGCCTGTATGTTTATGGGTAGCATTTGATACCAGCTTATAAGGTTCAGGCTACATAATTGAAACAATGCAGTAATTCTACATGAGACATTTTGACTTCTGTTTCCTACAGTGGAAGGAAGCACATACGTACACGTCATCCATCTTTATACAGTCTCTAATTAAGAACAAACAGTGAAACGTCCCAGTATTTATCTTCTGCGACATTGTTTAGACAAACAAATTCAAGGTTGAAAACTAACTATTGAACATAAGTAAATGCGTCAACAATTTAAAGAAAACTACATTCCTGAGTTTCTAATCCACAGCAAAGAAATCTGAAGCTCATGCTTTGTCAATGTAGAGGAGGTATATATTCATAGCATGAACTCTCCGTCAAGGTTGCTCTTCTAAAGAAATGTTTTTTCAAGGGCCTCTCACATGTGAACTCTTCATTACGGGCCCTCTCATATATGAACCCTTCATCACAGACAGTCTCTTTCACATGAACTCTATATTTTTTAAACTCTTCATTACAGGTCCTCAGCTCTCATACATGAACTCTTCATTATATCAGCAGATTCTAATGAGCTTTACAGAACTCGACAGTCAGGGTGCAAAGTCTGACTCTGATTGGACCTGGATAAATTCTCTCTTTAATATCTGTTTTTTTTTTTTTTTGTACATTAGACAGTAAAGAAAGGAGTAATATCCTGAAGATGACAGAAAAATTTCCTGAATATGAGTTGAGGCAGTAAACAGAATGCAGGATGATCTATATTGTGGTCAAAAAAATGATTGTGATTTTAATCAGACAGCAAAAATCAGCTTATTCCTTACAGAAGGTTTCTTTACTGTACAGTGGACACATGTAAGGAAACATTGAAGTACCATGTTGTCGCTGGAATAACTATTTTCTTATTAGTTATGTACTGTAGGATTTTAGACATCCTCTAATTCTGTCAAGGCAGCATGGTGGATCATGGGTAGGCCAACACAGAATCCGTGCGCACAGATATCTGCAGATTTTTAGCTCATCGTTGAGTCTATTTATTTACTTGTGTAAATGTGTGTAAGCTTATATTTATTCAATTTTTTATATGAACATTTTCATATTTGTTAATAATAATAATGCTAAAATTACATTATTATTAACAAATATGAAAATGTTCATATGATTTATTTACAATACAGGTTGTAAAGTAATATCTTCTGTTATTCAGTAGATATATATAGTATGAGAGACTTGGTTTATTTACCAATTAAGTGGATCTAATTGGATTTGCACTGTTAACATTAAATAATAGTTTAAAAAGTAATGTTTTTTATTTCATATATTAAGTTTTTAGTTATGATACTCCCTAAATCATTGCACATAAATCTACAGATGTTTTACAAAATCTAAATTCTGCGCAGAAACAGCAAAAAATGTCCGCAGATTCTGTCATCTCACAGCAAGAAGGTCGCTGGTTCGAGTGCCACCATGGCCAGTTGGCATTTCTGTGTAGCGTTTGCATGTTCTCCCAGTGTTCGCATGGGTTTCCTCCGGGTGCTCCGGTTTCCCCCACAGTCCAAAGACATGGGCTATAGATGAATTGAATAAACTAAGTTGGCCGTAGTGTATGTATGTTTTCCAGAACTGGGTTACGGCTGGAAGGGTATCCGCTGTGTAAAACATATCCTGGAATAGTTGGTGGTTCATTCCGCTGTGGCAACCTTTGAAACAGAGACTAAGCTGAACGAAAATTAATGAATGATAATTCTGTCAAATGAATGTTTATTAACTTATTTTGTGCTGTGTTTATATATTAGTATTTAGTAGAGTGTTTAAAAGCTGTTTGTGATGAACTTTAATTCATCAAGTGGCAGTCTCATCACCAGCTGTATTTGGTATAAAATACATATGCTTACTGTAAGTGGGTTGATGTAGGAAAATTGTGTCAGTTAATGAACTATGTTTAATGCAAATTTAAGTTAAAGAGATAAATTTCCTCATCAAAACAAGCTGTTTTGAAGAATGTTGGGGAAAAAGCAGACATCAATAGATTACATTGATAGCAGGAGGAAAAATACAAAATAACCTAAAACATTCTTCAGTATTTCGTCCTATGTGTTCAACAGAATGAAGAAACCAAAACAGGTTTGGAACAAGAAGGTGAGTAAATGATGGCAGAAAGTTTTTTTTTTCTGGATAAACTATTCTCTTTCAATTAGTAAAACTTAAAATGTTGCTCACATATTTCAAGTTCTGCAACCACAGCTCCTGCTTTTCATAAATTAAACTGTTTTTTCAATTAATATGTTTGAATAAAATGATTTAAAAATTGTGTTACTAATTGTTTAAAACATGGTTTGCAAGATAGTGCCAGGTATTAACTATTATTAAATACTAATTAAAAACAATTAATAGGTATTTTGGTGCTGCCCTGAAATCTTTACAATTGCGTCTTCAAATGATTTATTATAAATATGACTCACAATAGATTTTAGAAAGAAACATTTTACATAATTGACACTTTATCAGGTCTATACTGCAAATTATATATAAAAAAATTCTAAATTGTATACTAAAAAATTTAAATCTGTCAACCCCCTGAGAAAAAAAGAAACACTGGATCAATGAGCTTGTATGTTATAGTACACCTGAGAAAATTCTGTCAGACAAAATCTCACAGACTTTGATTATATTTGGGGTTCTTTTCTTGACACATTACCTCTGTTAGACTTTAATAAATAGTTTTGCTAGTCTTTTGTTGTCGTTGTTGTTGTAGTTGTTACTTTCTTTTATTATTCTGTATATGTATATTTTTAAATGTAATTTATTTGTGCATCATTTTTGGACATTATTGCTTTTATTTCTTATTACCATCAACTATCTTTATGTAACATCAAAATGAGAAATGTTTTGACAAAATTTGTGACAATTATACCATGTACGGATGGGGGGGGGGGGGTGTATTTGTATTTTTTTTTATTATTATTGTTATTTTTGATTTATTTTTTGCTAATCTTTATATTCATACATTCTACATAAAGTTATGTATTTTTCAATAAACATACTTATTAAAGAAGTCATTTTGAGCTTACAAAAAATGTTTACTTATACAGGACATATTCTGATGTTAAATAAAAATCAAAGCTACGGTGCATTCGGAAAGTATTCATAGCGCTTCACTTTTTCCACATTTTTTTATGTTACAGCCTTATTCCAAAACAGATTAAATTCATTTATTTCCTCCAAATTCTACACACAATACCCCATAATGACAATGTGAAAAAAAAGAGTTTTTGAAATTGTTGCAAATTTATCAAAAATTAAAAACCTGAAAAATCACATGTACAGAAGTATTCACAGCTTTTGCTCAATACTTTGTTGATGCACCTTTGGCAGCAATTACAGCCTCAAGTCTTTTTGAATATGATGCCACAAGCTTGGCACATCTTTCTTTGGGAACTTTTGCCAATTCCTCTTTGCAGTACCTCTCAAGCTCTATCAGGTTGAATGGGAAGCGATGGTGTACAGCCATTTTCAGATCTCTCCAGAGATGTTCAATAAGATTTAGGTCTGGGCTCTGACTGGGCCACTCAAGGACATTCACCGAGTTGTTGTGAAGCCACTCCATTGATATTTTGGCGGTGTTTTTGGGGTCATTGTCCTGCTGGAAAATGAATCGTCACCCCAGTCTGAGGTCAAGAGCACTCTGAAGCAGGTTTTCATTCAGGATGTCTCTGTACATCGCTGCATTCATCTTTCCCTCTATCCTAACTAGTCTTCCAGTTCCTGCTGCTGAAAAACATCCCCACAGCATGATGCTGCCACCACCATGCTTCACTGTAGGGATGGTGTTAGCCTGGTGATAAGCGGTGCATGGTTTTCTCCAGACGTAATGCCTGGCATTCACTCCAAAGAGTTAAATTTTAGACTCATCAGACCAGAGAATTTAGTTTCTTATGATCTGAGAGTCCTTCAGGTGCATTTTGGCAAACTCCAGGCGGGAGTGGCTTCCGTCTGGCCACTCTACCATACAGGCCTGATTGGTGGATTGCTGCACAGATGGTTGTCATTCGGTAAAGTTCTCCTCTCTACACAGAAAAACGCTGGAGCTCAGACAGAGTGACCATCGGATTATTGATCACCTCCCTGACTAAGGCCCTTCTCTCCGGATCACTCAGCTTAGATGGCCGGACAGCTCTAGGAAGAGTCCTGGTGGTTCCAAACATCTTTCACTTATGGATGATGGAGGCCACTGTGCTCATTGGAACTTTCAATGCAGCAGAAATTATTCTGTAACCTTCCCCAGCCTTGTGCCTCTAGACAATTCTGTCTCGGAGGTTTACAGACAATTCTTTTGTCTTCATGCTTGGTTTGTGCTTTGACATGCACTGTCAACCCTGGGACCTTATATAGACAGGTGTATGCCTTTTCAAATCATGTCCAATCAACTGAATTTACCACAGGTAAACTCCAATTAAGCTGCTGAAACATCTCAAGAATGATCAGTGGAAACAGAATGGCTGAGGCAAAGGCTGTGAATACTGATGTACATGTGATGTTTCGGGTTTTTTTATTTTTAATACATTTGCAACAATTTCAAAAACTCTTCTTTCACATTGTCATTATGGGGTTTTGTGTGTAGAGTTTTGAGAAAATAAATGAATAGAATCCATTTTGGAATAAGGCTGTAACATAAAAAAATGTGGAAAATGTGAAGCGCTATGAATACTTTCCGGATGCACTGTATATTAAACTTTTCCTTTGTATTTGACACATACTATCTGTATACTGTATCTGAACACTTCCTTTCCCAGAATGCACCACCTGTTGAGTTTCTCTAAACAAGTAAACAACACATCCTGTATTTTCACTTCTAATTCCTGTGGTTTGTGGTCGGTTTAATTCATCGATTTGCTCAATCACAGCTCTTCAACGTGACTGGAAAAAAACAGGAAATGAACGCCAAACAGTCAAACAAGGCTTCTCCCTCCTGTTTCACTCACTTTATTTCTCTGCCTTGTTCTCAGAAAATACATATAAAGCCGGCTTTGCTTCATCATTTTGCTTCATCTTTGTCTTTCTACAGATCAAAACCACGTGCAAGAAAAACCCCCACACTAATCTGAACTGGAATGTTTACAAAAAAGCAATCTGCGTGTGTGCGCGAGAGTGCGCGCGCATGAGTTTTGGCCTGGTTGAATGGTAATTACTGATGGAGTCACTCAAGGCCTATCCAATTCAATTTCTCCATCTCCTCCCGGCCTGATGTGAAACTAAGATACGGTATGAGTGTGTGTTTGTATGTATCTGATTTTCTTTTTATCCGTCTTCCCTCCATTTGCCCTCTTCCTGCCATATTTTCCCCTTCCCTCTCTTCTTCCTTTCCCCTTTTTCAATTGTCTGAGCCTACAAGTGTGTGCGTGCGGCGTGTTATTCTCCGTCACTCTCCATCTCTCTCAATCTTTCTCTTGCCAGCGCGCTGATGACAGCTACAGCACCAGACGGCTTTTCTTCACATTCCCCATGTATTTTTAATAAAGAGGCTTATGCTTCTGTTTACAATCAGATTGTGTTGCACACCTGCGCTCTCGCACACACATGACGAAGCCCAGCCACTTGGGAAGGTGTAAAGCTGATAGGTTTAAGGCAGGAGAGATAGAGATCTCGGACTAATCTGAACCCTGTTGGCAGGAGATTTAACCTGTAGATGAGAATCTGTCTCCACTCACTGCTCTGAGGCCTGCCATTTAGATCTGTTTCCCCAGCTGTGTGTTCATAAATGATTCAATTAAGCTCAGCTCTGATCTGATCCAAGATTAGTCTGAATGCTCGGAGATAAAACAATTTCTGAAGCTCAATGAGAAAGAAAAAAAACGTAACGCGTGCCCCTGATTTATCGGCGGACGTACGGATAGATGGAAGCGGAGATTGCAAATTAGCATAAAAATGTATGGGATGTTTAATTAAGCGGGCTGGGCAACATCCAGAACTGAATAATTGGCTCTCTTTCAGTTCATGACTTGGAATTTGACGTTAATTGACCTCAACCCGCTGGAATTGGTGAGCTGGAATCAGAATGACAGGAGGCAAAATGTACTATATTCCATCGCAGAGGAATTTGATTAGTCTTTTTAGAAATAATTTGTGAATAAAAGCCAAAAGATAAGCACATTTTTTGAATTTATTGTTTTAAATAATTTTTGGAAAATGGTCAGACATTAAATAGACTATCACAACGAAGATCTAAAGTTAGAACCCCAAAACACATGACAAATAAATAAATAAATAAATAAATAAATAAATAAATAAATAACATTGTTTCACACTCAGGCGACATGGTGGTGCAGCAGATAGTGATGTTGCCTTACTGCTGGTTCGAGCATCGGCTGGATCAGTTGCGATTTCTGTGTGAAGTTTGCATGTTCTCCCCGTGTTCACGTGGGTTTCCTCCAGATGCTCTGGTTTCCCCCACAGTCCAAAGACATGTGGTAGGTGAATTGGGTAAGCTAAATTGTCCGTAGTGTATGAGTATGAATGAGTGTATGAGTGTTCCCCAATGATGGGTTGCTGCTGGAAGGGCAACTGCTGTGTAAAACATATATGCTGCATTTTGGCGGTTCATTCCGCTGTGGCTACCCCAGATTAATAAAAGGACTAAGTCAAAAAGAAAATGAATGAATGAATGAATAAATAAATAAATAAATAAATAATTAAATAAATAAAATTTCACACTCATGCACAACAGATTTTCTGAACTCATATGTATGTCTTTATAAGTTCAATTAAACCCAATCACACACATTTTAGGGATATCAGTACCATATAATTTCCACCATATCATATACTACGTTACTTTTTACCACCCAAGTGTATATATTTGCAAATATTTGACAGTATTAAGTTACATAACTGGATTTTTTTCTAGTCAGAGTACTTATTTATTTATTTGCACATTTATTTACTTGTTTGTTTTTATCAAATTCTCTTTAATCAAAGTTTTATTCAAAGCTATTGAATTAAAGTCAAAGTCAGCTTTATTGTCAATTCAACCACATGTACAGGACATGAGTTAATCTCAGACCCTAGGTGCCTAACATTCATTCATTTATTCATTCATTCGCCGCGGATGCCCCTCCAGCTGCAACCCATCACTGGAAAAACAGCCACACACTCTTGCACACACTCACATACACTACGGCCAATTTAGCTTATTCAATTCACCTGTAGCGCTTGTCTTTGGATTTGTGGGGGAAACCAGAGCACCCGGAGGAAACCCGGGCGAACTCGGGGAGAGCATGCAAACTCCACACAGAAATGCCAACTGACCCAGCCGGGAGTCAAACCAGCGCTCTTGCTGTGAGGCGATTGTGCTACCGACTGCACCACCCCGGTGGCTAATAAATTATATTAACACAAAAAGTACAATTTTAAAAAGAAAGTACAATAAATACAATTACACACATAATATAATCCATATCTAAATATATCTAAAAATATAAAAAAAAAAAATTTGTAAACAACAGAATTACACTGAAGGGCACATGGCAAAGAGTGCAAAACCAGAGTTGTGCAGATGCAAAACAGTATATACAGTAGTGCAAAAAGTACAGTATAATGCAAAACAGTATATAGTGCAAAATGCTTGTAAATATGATGAATATAATAATGTGACAGTGTCTTAATAATATACAGAGAGGTAGAATGTTAAATTAGGTTAAGTAACTTAATTAAAATGTTGCTTAATTTAATCAAATATTTCTTTATTTTAATCTATTTAATTAATTCATTCATTTTCTTTTCTGCTTAGTCCCTTTATTAATCAGGGGTCGCCACAGTGGAATGAACCGCCAACTTATCCAGCATATGTTTTACACAGCGGGTGCCCTTCCAGCTGCAACCCAACTGGGAAACACCCATACACTTTTGCATTCGCACACTCATACACTACGGACAATTTAGCTTATTCAATTCACTTGTACTGCATGTCTTTGGACTGTGGGGGAAACCGGAGCACCCAGAGGAAACCCACGCGAACAAGGGGAGAACATGCAAACTCCATACAGAAATGCCAACTGACCCAGCTGGGGCTCGAACTAGTGACCTTTTTACTGCAAGGCAATTGTGCTACACACTGCACCACCATGACTCCTTTCAATCTATTTCATTACACCATTTTCTAATAATTATAATATTATTTGGTAACACTTTACAATATGCTTGAATTAGTTAATGTTAGTTCATGCATTTACTAACATGAACAAACAATGATCAATACAGTGATTACAGTATTTGTTCATGTTAGTTAACGTTAGTTAATGAAAATACAGTTGTTCATTGTTAGTTCATGTTAACTCATGGTGCATTAATGTTGACAAGCAATACTTTGGATGTTAATAATGCATTGGCAAATGCAGAGCTATAATTAATAAATGCTGTACAAGTGTTGTCATCATTAGTTCAGGTTAGTAAATACATTAACTAATGAAACCTTATTGTAAAGCGTGATTATTTTAATCCTTTATTGCATTTTATACAGTATATTAATTGTTTTATTCTGAACATATATTTATTAATGCATACAATGTGTGATTATTTTAATATCATTTTATTAATTCAATTAATCTTTTTTATGATTTGATTTTGTTTTTTTCTTTCTCCAAACACTGCCCGTAGCACTCCCTTGTGGCTTCCCTGAGGACGCCAGTTCTCCCTGATAAATCCCCTAATTTATATTTTTGACTATATGTTAAATACAAAATGACCTTATTCATTCTTCACTGTACAAACATACACACAACAATGCAAAACAATATTAAGCACAAAACAAATTAACTCCACATAACATTTCTCTGTCATTAATTGGATGCAGTTTAAACAAGTACATCGCCGCCTACCACTGATGTGAGTATTTAATAATTTCTGTGCATGACTGTGCATGTTAATAACGCCACATCCACATCTAATTCAATTAATGTCATTAATGACATTGTATATATATATATATATATATATATATATATATATATATATATATATATATATATATATATATATATATATACAGGGAGTGCAGAATTATTAGGCAAATTAGTATTTTGACCACATCATCCTCTTTATGCATGTTGTCTTACTCCAAGCGGTATAGGCTTGAAAGCCTACTACCAATTAAGCATATTAGGTGATGTGCATCTCTGTAATGAGAAGGGGTGTGGTCTAATGACATCAACACCCTATATCAGGTGTGCATATTTATTAGGCAACTTCCTTTCCTTTGGCAAAATGGGTCAAAAGAAGGACTTGACAGGCTCCGAAAAGTCAAAAATAGTGAGATATCTTGCAGAGGGATGCAGCACTCTTAAAATTGCCAAGCTTCTGAAGCGTGATCATCGAACAATCAAGCGTTTCATTCAAAATAATCAACAGGGTCGCAAGAAGCGTGTGGAAAACCCAAGGCGCAAAATAACTGCTCATGAACTGAGAAAAGTCAAGCGTGCAGCTGCCAAGATGTCAAGATGCCACTTGCCACCAGTTTTGCCATATTTCAGAGCTGCAACATCACTGGAGTGCCCAAAAGCACAACGTGTCCAATACTCAGAGACATGGCCAAGGTAAGAAAGGCTAAAAAACGACCACCACTGAAACGTCAAGACTGGGCCAAGAAATATCTCAAGACAGATTTTTCTAAGGTTTTATGGACTGATGAAATGAGAGTGAGTCTTGATGGGCCCGTGGCTGGATCGGTAAAGGGCAGAGAGCTCCAGTCCAACTTAGACGCCAGCAAGGTGGAGGTGGAGTACTGGTTTGGGCTGGTATCATCAAAGATGAGCTTGTGGGGCCTTTTCAGGTTGAGGATGGAGTCAAGCTCAACTCCCAGTCCTACTGCCAGTTTCTGGAAGACACCTTCAAGCAGTGGTACAGGAAGAAGTCTGCATCCTTCAAGAAAAACATGATTTTATGCAGGACAATGCTCCATCACACGCGTCCAAGTACTCCACAGCGTGGCTGGCAAGAAAGGGTCTAAAAGAAGAAAAACTAATGACATGGCCCCCTTGTTCACCTGAACTGAACCCAATAGAGAACCTGTGGTCCATCATCAAATGTGAGATTTACAAGGAGGGAAAACAGTACACCTCTCTGAACAGTGTCTGGGAGGCTGTGGTTGCTGCTGCACGCAATGTTGATGGTGAACAGATCAAAACACTGACAGAATCCATGGATGGCAGGCTTTTGAGTGTCCTTGCAAAGAAAGGGGGCTATATTGGTCACTGATTTGTTTTTGTTTTGTTTTTGAATGTCAGAAATGTATATTTGTGAATGTTGAGATGTTATATTGGTTTCACTGGTGAAAATAAATAATTCAAATGGGTATATATTTGTTCTTTGTTAAGTTGCCTAATAATTATGCACAGTAATAGTCACCTGCACACACAGATATCCTCCTAAAATAGCTAAAACTAAAAACAAACTAAAAACTACTTCCAAAAATATTCAGCTTTGATATTAATGAGTTTTTTGGGTTCATTGAGAACATGGTTGTTGTTCAATAATAAAATGAATCTTTAAAAATACAACGTGCCTAATAATTCTGCACTCCCTGTATATATACAAATTGAATTAAAAATATGAGCTTGATTGTTTTTTACAGAATGCATTCATGAGTGTAAAGTGCTCTGTTTTTGCTGCAGCTTGACAACTGTAGAGCGAGGATGGAAAACTGTCCTCTATCGTTCCTATATCACTTTATGTAAAGTGCATTTATGACATAAAACTGCACAGATGCAGGTTTCACAGCAATCCATCAATAAATGCACACACATTTTGCTGCAGATTGAAGAACAAGCCAAATAACAGACAGCTGATCAAACCAAAGCTCCACTGCAAGCATGAGATTAGGAGAATGTTTCCACTGCAAAGTTTTTACTTAGTTTGTGGCTTGTAATGAGATTATAGCTGTGTAATAAGCTGTGTAATTGAACAATCACAAAGTCAAAGTCATTTTTAGGGCCTAGAAAGGGCCTTACTGACAATTTATTTATTATTTTTGTGCTTCATGCATAACAATATGTTCATGGATAATACACACTGAAAATAAATGATCAATAACAAACTGCATTTAATAATTTTTAACAATTTCATTCTGAAATTACAAGTTTGCTACTAACTGAAATGCAATTACTAGAATTAAAAATGCATTCATGATTGAATTTAAATCGGAAAGCCTGACACGCAGAGGAAGAAGTACATGCATTCATTAGCAGTCCATGAGAAATGCAGCTCGTTTCTAATATGATAATTTCTTTCTCTCCCGCGGGTTCTGGGTTCAGTTACGTTTAAACGGCTTTAGTGTTTAGCGTAGCTCCAGAAAAAACCCATCTGCCTTGAGGCGTATAAGTTAACAAAGCAAGCAGCTCCCATTCTCCCACTCTCTGATGTCTAAATGGGCATAAAGAGATATTACACAGCACATTATCATCCCTGTTATGAATCAACATGGATGAACGAAATTTTGTTTTCGGTAACAGTGGTAGCCCTGAAGAGTTATCAAGCAAAACCATGGCACAGAGTGAGGGACGGAAGGATGGATGGGCGGATTGCACAAAACACTTGGCCCGCTTTAGTTCATAAAGGAAGAATCACCTCAGCTCACTGTATTCATTCTCACATTCATCCGTTTTCCTGCCAATGCAATGCAGCTCGGAGAAACTGGAATCCGGACAGATCCATTCCGGCTCTAAGCCGCCGGCCACTGGCTCCCCTCCACTTTTATAATGTGGACTAGTGGATCAAAGCACTGAAAGTGTGTGTATGAGTGTATGTGTCTTGGTTAGAGGCCCCTAAGGGTCCTCGCTGAGCCTGAGGTGGCCAGTGCATGCCTGAGAAAAGGGGGTGAGATTTCACGGAGCATGAGAGGCTTTAGACTGTTTGCTTTTCCACAGAGTTATTGCGAACATATGTGATACACACACACAGACACACACACACACACACACACACACACACACACACACACACACACACACACACACACACACATTCATGCAAAATGCCTAAGGCGTTTTAAAAGCACTGCGGCGGGACAGTGATACAATCGCTCAGCGTCCGGTCTCCTGCGGACACAGATGAAACGGCCTAACGATATGAAATGAGAAGAATTCGCTCACATCTCACTGTACTTGACATATTTTATTAGTCAAATTTAAACTGCGATATAAATCTCTCCCTTGTGATATTATGCCTTTAATAATATTATAAAATCAAATATTTGGAGCCATCTATTCCAGTCCTCATCAAACACAAAGCCTAAGGTCGTCTCTGCTATTTACTGCGGGAAAACAACATTAATCTGTCAGGGTTCACCGTGAGAGCGCATGCAGACAGACGTGTGCGCATGCAGCTCTCATTCATCTCCAGAAACACAGGCCCGCTCTGCCACAACTTCTGTTTGTGTAGGGACTTTATGTGTTTGGATGGGCGAAACACGGGGATCATGAAGAGAAGAGCTGACAGAAGAGAGAAGCAAAGCGGGAGAGAAACAGAGAGGCAGAAAGAGTCTGTCCAGTCGGTATGTGGGGGCTCACCGCTCTCAGCAAGTGCTGACCACTACAGCCAAAGAAAACTTGCCTAACCCTGCAAGATGTTTTCTTTAATGTTTATGCTCTCTCTCGTTTGGCTACATCCATACCCCCTGTTTCAATGCTTTTTGCAGGAACAAAGATGTTAACTGTCTCGGTGACCGCTAGTAAAACAGAAATCAGGATGCGGACTTTATGACACCATTGTTACTTTAGCAGAAAGCAAACAGCTGTTGGGGTCGCGGTGGCTTCACGGTGAAGGGTCTGGACTGTTAACGAAAAGGTTGCAGGCTCCGTTTCAAGCAGGGCTGAGCCAGCAGCCAGAGGTTTTGGTTTAGTGTTATAATTACCATTAGCCCTTGTAAACGCAGGATGCTTTAAACTGTTCATGCATAATGAGTATGTGCATATGGCTCTGTTCCAAAACCCAGAGAGCTGCCTGCGTAGGCAGCGTTTGTGGCATCGCGGGATTGCTTTAGACTTGAAGCCTGGTGCAAAATTTTAAGATACCCCCAATAGGGGACATTATGCACTTTATAATACATTATGCATTGACATGACTTCAGCTTATACAAAAAAGTATTCAATCAGAATTGCTAAAAAGCTCACGAGAAATGCCACAGATATCACTGTTGTAAACCTTCAGGGCCAGATCTAGCATTCTGTGGGCTTAAAGGAATCCTTATGACTATTGATATTATGGCAGAAACACATTGATTATACTGTATTCAGTCCCTGTATTTATTAATTGCAGTTTACTCAATGTGAAACTATTACATTTAAATTAGTTACAAACAATAAAGGATTACAGCAAAACTACACTTTATAACCTTTTAATGCTGATTTTGGAGTGTCTATTTAGGCTAAGTGCAAATAGCGCACCTCGTTGGAATAAGCTAGTTGAGTGCTTCCCGCAAGCGCTGTTTGATCGACAGAGTCAACATAACTAAAGAGCGCGGTAGATAGCAGGTGGGAGTGGCATAGCTCGTAAAGCGCATAGCAACATGTTTTGAGGCGATCGATCATGGACCCGGTTCGAATCCAGCGACTGATGAACACGTTCTTCTTTTTTCCCCCATTACATATCAGATTGGAAATACATTTATTTTCAATAGAAAGGAAATGTTTTTGTTTAAACATTTAAACAAAGTATATAAAATATATAAAATGAGTCACAAATAAGGATAATAATAATAAATATTCTATAAACAGTTATTTTCCACCTAGTGTTAAATGTTAGCGACATCTTAATATAATTAATCTGTATTTACAATGTTAGTCGCCCTGCTTCACCCATATTCTCCGACCTCATTGAGAGAGAGACAGAGAGACAGAAAAAGCCCCTGAAGAGGAGAGAGACAGGAGAGAACTGGTATATTGTGTGTGATTTCTGATACTTTCAGCTTTATAATCAAGTGCTTTTTGCCTACTCTTCTTCATCACGAGGGAGACAGTAGGAATCATTATTCAGTGTGTGTATTATGGAAGACTCAGATTCTCAACTGGATTGGAGAGGTGTTATATCCAAATCATATGCATTATAAGTTTGTAGAATTTATACATAAAAAATCTTTAGTACTGTTTCAGTGAACTTGAACAAGTATATTAAAAACCATTAATTTTCACTAGTTTCATTAGTATTTTTATCAAAGTGTGCTTTAAATGCTTTTAAAATCAGGTAAATCTTTGTAGACAATAAATATATGTACTATGTAATTTATTTAAAAATGTGGGCAAAATATTATAGATTAACTTTATTTAAAAAATATTATATTAATCTTATTTTTTAATTCAACTATAGAGGTGCGGCCTTGTAGGGGGCCCTACAAGACATTGTGCCCAGGGGCCTCTGAATTCTTAATCCGGGCCTGGCCAGCACTCACTTCTGGGGAATTACACCAACCTGACTTTAAATAGTAACAGTTCTTAACGCCATTGAGCTACAAACATAAATTAGGTATCATTGGAATGAAGACACTTTGAGCTTTACTATGGTCCATCTAAAATGTTTCATGCAAAAAAAAAAAAAGTTATACGTTATGAAGTCATTAGAAAAAAATGTACTGTTCAGTATTTGTTTTTCCATATACAAACACATGAAATCAGTCATGTAATTATCTAGAAAAAATATGCCTTGAAAGCTAAGTGTCTCTTGAATTTATATTTCAAATTTGATGAAGATACAGTAGCATGCAAAATGAAATTTCTGTAAAAAGTTTTCAGAGACTATGTCAATGTCCTTCTTTCCCTCACTGTCAGAGGCACTTTCTCAAAAATGACCTTCCCAAACTAAAACAGTAAGAGTTGCTGAATATTTTGGTCTTTTACGTATATAATAATAATACATTTTATTTATAGTGCACTTTCATCAGACCCAAATCACTACAAAGCATTCAAGGCAAACAGAAAGAAAGAAAAAATAGTCAATGTAAGTAAAAAGCAACAGTAAAAAAGTGAGTCTTGAGAAGTTTCTTAAAACAGTCCAGAGAAGCGGCATTCCTGATGCTGATGGGTAAACCATTCCATAGCTTAGGCGCACTGTACGAAAAAGCTCTACCACCCATCGTCTTTAATTTACAATGTGGCTGATACAGCATAAGTCCAGATGAAGAACGAAGACTGCGGGTGGGAGTGGCGAGAGTTACCAGGTCATAAATGTAGTCAGGTGCTAGTCTATGCACTGCTTAAAATCAATACGTGACTTAACAGGAAGCCAGTGAAGTTGCTGAAGCACAGGGGTGATATGGTGGAGTGAGGAAGCGTGTGTCAAATCCCGTGCAGCGGAATTTTGAATATACTGTAAACATCTAAGAGAGCTTGTTGGTAGCCCCCCGAAGAGTGAGTTACAGAAATCAAGACGTGATGTCATAAAGGCATGGATAAGCCTTTCCGCATCAGGCCGTGATAGAAAAGGTCTAATCCGCGCAATGTTATGTAGGTGAAAGAAGAAAGTGTGAGTTAAAACTGAGCTGTGCATCAAAAAGTACCCCATGGTTGAGCACCTGGGTAGAGGGAGACATGGAGATCATCAACAGAGAGTTTAAAATCATTACACTAATGAACATTGGTAGAAGTGCCAATTAGCAGCACCTCCCTTTTAGAACTGTTTAATATAAGGAAATTTTGATTCATCCAGGCTTTAACTTCCAGTAGACAAAACTGACGTGGCAGAGGTGAGATCAAGGCGGGCACTGATATAAATCTGTGTGTCATCAGCGTAGCAGTGATACCACAGGCCAAATTTATGCATGATCTGTCCAAGAGGCAACACATAGACACTAAGATCAGATCTTTGGGGGACACCCGTTTTGTAATATTTGTTTTGTTTGGGATTGAACAGTTTTGTTTCAGTCATAAGCAATAAAATCACTCCAATTCACAAAATATATTATTTATTATATTTGTGTACTGTAATTCAAATCTTTAGAATACATACAATTCAATAATTACAAGGTTTAGCCACAAGTTCATAACTTTCATAGAGTAGATATTTTAAAGACAGTGACCAAAATAATAGATAAAATAATAAAAAATATTTGCAAATCCTACAATTGTAGAAATATTTATATTTAAAAAACAGTTTGGTGTCATTGGATAATAACTATTTTGTGCAATATTGGTAGTTTTGTGCTTTTTAGAGTTTCACACACAGGGCTGTAGCTAGGGGGGTTTGGGTGGCTCAAATGACCCACCCCTCACTGACAAAGGTCTAGAATTTGTCCCATACATGTGCTCAGTTGTCCTATTTTGACTGTTACGTCATCATAATAAGTGAAAATAACCCATCGAAAAGTTTTTAGGACCAAGTGGAATCCTCTGTTGGCTGTCGCTTCATTGCGGCTACACTAATCAGTTTTGATCAATGCAAACAATTATTTTGTATCAGTAAAGCATTCAGATGTGCAAGATAACATACAAACTGACGTAAGTGAAGTCATCTTTCACTACAGTATTGTTTTTAAATAGAGAAAACATTTGACAAGTAATTTAATTAACTAAATCCTGGACCTTATTCTTGAAACAAAAAATGACCAATGAAAAGGTGTGAAGCACTAAAAGCGGCCCATTAAAATTTATTTAAGCACTAATTTGGCTCTTGTTGTTATCCATGATTATTCAAATATTCTACTTTTCTTCAAGAGAGGCTAGAAAAATCACGAAACTCTAAATTATTATTATTATTACTACTACGTTTAAATTTTTATTATTGAAAGGGCCAAATTCTGGCTAAGGAAAATTGAATGCTTGTTGTTATTTGCCTAATAAATGACAATTTTTCTTATGATGTAATAGATTTGTATTTTTTAAATAAGTATTTATTCATATATCTTTGTTCTAAATCATTAGGAAATATTTTCATAAATATAATCATAATTAAATACAAAATGAGGAGAGAAAAAAGAACCACCCTTTTCACCAGGCTGGTTATGGGCCTGGCACATTTTGTTTACCATACTAAGCTCTATTCAAAGTGTCAGGAGTGCTATTTGTATAATGTAAAGTTACTGCCACTGCAGTGTAATCCAAATAGGCCACTTATGAGGCTGGATTTCAGTGCATATGCTGCCCTAGAAAGCAGCTACAAGCAGTAGACAGCGAGTCAGCGCACTAGATTTTTGGAACAGAGCCGGTGTGTGGGAGTGTGTGTGGGCCACTACCCAGGAAGTCATGTTTGCTGACTAGCAAAGAAACCATGGGCTAAAAATAAACAAACACAAACAAAGTCAGCACAAACATTCAAAAAGATTATGTGAACAAGCAGGAGCATGAAGTACTTGAATAATTATTCTTCATTATTGCTTTAGTTTTACTTTGGAAAACTTAGTTTACTCAAGTAGGCCTGTTAGTGAAGATTGCTTATACTGTGCTCAGCTACTTTTCCAAAGCAAACATGACACAGTTTCTTTACAAAATACTTTTTTTTGCAGGTCATCGTGACTTTTGTCAGATTTACTGAAATAACAAACTAATCAAATTACACTCCCAGGAAATTATTGCCAGTGACATCCAGTTAAATACAAGTTCATTTTGGGAAGAACTACAGTCATTTGTCTTTTTAAAGACACATCTCATCAGTCAAGTGAGACATTTAAATTGTAGACATCCTTAAATATGAATGAACTTGACCCAAGAGTGAACGCAGCCGATGATCATCTACACTCACATCATATTAGAATTTCTAACTTACTCTAAAAGATTTTCTGTTATTTAGGAGTTTCCTAATTATTATATTTTTATCATTTGTAATTTTTTTATTATTTATATAACATTTTACTTTAATAAAACAATATAAATGTCTTGATTTCACCATCATTTAGAACATAAATGTAAAAATATATAATATCTTATAAAGTAATCTATTAGCAGCACAGAGTTTGTTAATTGTTTGTTGACTACTCAGAAATCATTCTAATATGATAATATGAGGCTTAAGAAACATTATAGTCAACATTAAAAAAGATTTTGTTTAATGAATAGAAAGTTAATAAGAAGAGCACGCGATTACTATTTGATAAACTCTTCACCACAAACTGTGCCAAATTCATTTATTAAATATCATTAATCAATCCAATAGCATCAGTATTTAGTTCTAGAAATTATTCATTTTCTAGAAAAAAACTAGTTTTATTCCTAAACTGTACAAAAACAACATTTTACTTTGATAGGAAAATATAAATGTCTTGATTTCACATTCAATTCCAGGAGTTACAATACCATTTTAAAGCATGGGTTTGGTTGGTTCAGTAAGCTTTTTGTTTTACTTTTTGACTGCATCGGAAATCATTCTAGATAATATGATGCTGAAGAAACATTTATTAGGATCAACACTAAAAGCAGTTAAGCTACTTGTTATTTTTGTATATTATTTAATTAACAAAAAGTTAATTAAATACAGCATACAATTATTTATTTATTTGACATGGAAATCACAATTACACTGGACAACCAAATGCATTTGTTTAAGTGTTTTAGCAGACTTGCTAATTCTCAACACCTGTCCACAGGAAGCTTGACATAAAATGAAAATAAAATAGATTCATATATATATATATATATATATATATATATATATATATATATATATATATATATATATATATATACAACATTATAAATCTTTACATGAAATTGCTAAGCAAAAGCAAAAATGGCATGATCAAACAAACTAATAGTAAACTGATTGTGTAAACACTGCTTTTTTGTTTTTAACCAAATTTTAAGGAAAAAACATTTATATTACTTTCTAATTTTAGGCTAACGGGTAAATCATTCCACAATTTGGTTCCCCTAACAGTGGAAACAGAATGACAGATTAACCAAAAAAGGTCTAATATTTTGGTCACCATTAGCAGTTGCTCGTGTGACTCTATAAGAGGTCTGATGCCAACTGATTAGATCAGAAAACAGCATTGGAATATGATTATTTAAACATTTAAAAACCAATTTAAGATAATTAAATTTAATAAAACTAAAAAAAACTAAAATGGATATGTTTACATAAAACCTCACAATGATGCCATTGCAAAGGCTTTAAATCTATAAGTTTAATTGCTTGTTTATATATTGAATCAATAGGCTTCAATGCAGTTAAAGAGGCTCGTGACCATGATGCAATGCAATATGACAAGTGAGAGAATATCACTGTATGAAGTTATAATTCTGCAGTTTGATATGTTAAAAATCTTCTAATAAAACAAAAACCGTTTTAACATGACTATCACATGGTAAAGTCTAGATCGGATACGCGGCCAGCCGGAAGTGCGATATGCACATCAATATACAGTAGCAGCATTTTTTATGACACTATATAACATTAATCATTTTTTTACCGTTTTGTGATGGTTAGGTTTAGGGTAGGCGTTAAAAAATACATTTTTTTGGGGTAATTTAATAGATAACATAAATATTACTCCGTACAACTACTGTTTTTACATTACTGTGATGGTTGGATTAAGGGTTGGGGTGGGGGTAGACGTTAATAAAATACAATAAACAGAAAATATAATAAATAATAGAAATAATTCTCGTTAACTTCCGGCCGCAACCATATCAAATCTAGCAACAACCCTAACAAATTTTAAATTCATGTCTAGAGTTATGCCAAGATACTTAAAGTTATATTAAATTACATTAAATTATATTATATTAAATTATATTAAATTATATTATATTATATTATATTATATTATATTATATTATATTATATTAAATTATATTATATTATAATATATTATATTATATTATATTATATTATATTATATTATATTATATTATATTATATTATATTATATTAAATTATATTATATTATAATATATTATATTATATTATATTATATTATATTATATTATATTATATTATATTATATTAAATTATATTAAATTATATTATATTATATTATATTATATTAAATTTTATTATATTATATTATATTAAATTATATTATATTATATTATATTATATTATATTATATTATATTATATTATATTAAATTATATTATATTATAATATATTATATTATATTATATTATATTATATTATATTATATTAAATTATATTATATTATAATATATTATATTATATTATATTATATTATATTATATTATATTATATAATATTATATTATATTATATTAAATTATATTAAATTATATTATATTATATTATATTATATTATATTAAATTTTATTATATTATATTATATTAAATTATATTATATTATATTATATTATATTATATTATATTATATTATATTATATTATATTATATTAAATTATATTATATTATATTATATTATATTATATTATATTATATTATATTAAATTATATTATATTATAATATATTATATTATATTATATTATATTATATTATATTATATTATATTATATTAAATTATATTAAATTATATTATATTATATTATATTATATTATATTATATTATATTAAATTTTATTATATTATATTATATTAAATTATATTATATTATATTATATTATATTAAATTAAATTATATTATATTATATTATATTATATTATATTATATTATATTATATTATATTATATTATATTATATTATATTATGTAAGATAAATCCTTTTTACCACAAGTTTTAATTAATGTGATGCAACCATCCTGTATAAAAAAAACACTGTTAAAAAAAAGAATGGTAGTGTACAATTAGATTTTAATTTTACATTTAAACACCTAAGTATATTTAAACATGAAGGTACGCTTAGCTCACCACCGACTGCGGCAAAAGAGGATAAACCAGCATAAGCAAACGTTTAAGAATGAGTCCTTTCATTAAACGGCTCTCTCGTCAGAAATAACACCACTAAATTGAGACCTCTCTCTTCTCACCACACCGCAGATGAGTAGATTTCAGTCACATAGGATATGACGCTCTCAGGGGAGTCATTCCAACAGGCCAATGCAAACACACGCAGAAAAAAAAGCGCACAGTTTCATTTCTTTGAACAATTATATTAACACACACACATACACAGGCATATCATATCACCTGTCAATCTTCAGAGGCTGTAATATAGAAGTGTTTTTCTTCAAATGGCCCATAAACTTGACTGCACTCCACGGGGTGTTATCACAACACTACATCGACCAGAGGGATCACACACATGCTGGTACACCATAATATATTACCGATGACAGCTTCCACATATAAATGTATACATAGACGTTCACACACACACCATGGACAATCAGGATGTCCAACATGTCTCTGCTTCCCGATGAGGACACTTTACTCACCAACACACACACACACACACATACGATGGGGTGCAAAGGGAGAAAGACTCAGGAGGAAGTCTTCCATAAGCCTCACATTCCTTGCTGAGAGCAGCGTTAGAGTGGTTTCATTTCCACAGAGAACAATTTCCTGTCAGGAATTACACACACACACATACACCACTGGCTATGCATTAGGGAATCACCTTACACATAACGAACCAAAAATCCTCTCAGTGGGGAAATAACCGCTTCGTTTCAGTGAGAAAGTGCTTTATGCCTTTTTGAATTGTCCTGTGCATTTCTGAACTTCAGTGCGTAAAGAGGATGAAATCTAAAGGATAACAGTGATTTTCTCTCATTGATGTCCCGTTCAACTGTAAAGTCAAGAAATCCGGAGAATCTTTACTTTAACATCTGAAAATCACTTTCTGACATTTCTGATTACCGGGATCGTTGTGAGGGGGAGAGATGAAAGGCTTCTTCTGCTTAGGGACACACGCGCGCACACACACACACAGCAGGATAAAGTGAAAGTTGAAAAAAACAGGATAGCATTCAAAAACATCCCCCCACATATTAAAAAAGACGGATATCCCGCTTTTCAGCTCTTAAAATAAGCGCACAATATTTCATAAATTAAATAATTGACCTTCCATTGTTTCTGATAAGCGCCTGAAGGATATAAGATATATTAACACAGACGCACAGAATAGCATAGACTAAACAATAATATTATTGGTACTTGGCCTGACTTTACCGAAGGCACAAAAACAAACAGCTGTTTCATTCATAATGAATTACTAATAAAATACATTAATAATGAAATGTAGTATTATTCTTAAATAATTTATTATGCTATTGTTTATGTTTTACAGACGTAACACAAAATATAATTACAAAAATAATATACATATAAAAAGCTAACACATACATCAATTCATAATATCATTCAAAAACTTAATTAATGATTAAAAATGTAATAATTAACTAGCAATGGACAAGACAGTTAGTAAAGTACAATATGGTACCTTTCTTAGTTTTACTTCATACAAAAATGTATGGTTAGTTCATGTTGTCTCAAGTTCATTACATAATATTAACTCATATATAAATTGCTTTTAATAATGCATAATGAATACTGAAATTATTATTAAGTAAGAACATGCTTATTTGTACATGCTTATTTTTCATTGTTACTAATGTAATGGAACCTAAATGCAGTGTTAAAAAATGTATTCCTTCATACATTTTCTTTCAGCTTAGTCCCTTTATTCATCAGGGGTCGCCACAGCAGAATGAACCACCGACTTATCCAGCATATGTTTTGCACAGCGGATGCCCTTCCAGCTGCAACCCATCACTGGGAAACACCCATTCACACTCAGACACACTCATACACCTGTACCGCATGTCTTTGGACTGTGGGGGAAACCGAAGCACCCAGAGGAAACCCAAGTGAACACGGGGAGACCATGTAAACTCCACACAGAGGCTGAGGCTCAGCTGAGGCTCAAACCAGCAACCTTCATAATTTAAATCACCATGCATTGCATGAAACTGATCACATATGACAGTAAACAATATGTATAATGTTACAAAAGTACCTAATATTTAAACAAATTTCCTGGATTAGCATTTAATTCAACATTCAAATACACTCACCGGACACATTATTAGGTACACCTGTCCGATTGCTCATTAATGCAAATTTCTAATCAGCCAATCACATGGCAGCAATTCAATGCATTTAGGTATGTAGACATGGTCAAGACGATCTGCTGCAGTTCAAACTGACCATCAGAATACTGTAGGGAAGAAAGGTGATTTAAATGACTTTGAATGTGGCATAGTTGCTGGTGCCAGTCGGGCTGGTCTGAGTATTTCAGAAACTGGTGATCTACTGTAATTTTACGCACAACCATCTCTAGAGTTTACAGAGAATGGTCTGAAAAAGAGAAAATATCCAGTGAGCAGTAGTTCTGTGTGCACAAATGCCTTGTTGATGCCAGAGGTCAGAGGAGAATGGCCAGACTGATTTGAACTGATAGAAAGACAAGAGTAACTCAAATAACCACTCGTTATAATCGAGGTATGCAGAAGAGCATCTCTGAACACACAACAAATCCAACCTTGAGGCAGATGGGCTACAGCAGCAGAAGACCAAACAGGGTGCCACTCCTGTCAGCTAAGAACAGGAAAATAATGCTACAATTCACACAGGCTCACCAAAACTGGGCAATAGAAGATTGGAAAAACGTTGCCTGGTCTGATGAGTCTCGATTTCTGCTGCAACATTCGGATGGTAGGGTCAGAATTTGGCGTCAACAACATGAAAGCATGGATCCATCCTGCCTTGTTTCAACGGTTCAGGCTGGAGGTGGTGGTGTAATGGTGTGGGGGATACTTTCTTGGCACACTTTGGACCCATTAGTACCAATTAAGCATCATGTCAACACCACAGCCTACCTGAGTATTGTTGCTGACCATGTCCATCTCTTTATGACCACAGTGTACCCATCTTCTGAAGGCTGCTTCCAGCAGGATAAAGCATCATGTCATAAAGCATGAATAATCTCAGACTGGTTTCTTGAACATGACAATGAGTCCACTGTACTCAAATGGCCTCCACAGTTACCTGAACTTAATCCAATAAAGCAACTTTGGGTGGTGGAATGAGAGATTCACATCATGGATGTGCAGCCGACAAATCTGCAGCAACTACATGATGCTATGATGTCAATATGGACCAAAATCTCTGAGGAATATTTCCAGTACCTTGTTGAATCTACAGTATGCCACAAAGGATTAAGGCAGTTCTGAAGGCAAAAGGGGGTCCAACCCGGTACTAGTAAGGTGTACCTAATAAAGTGGCGGGTGAGTGTATTTCTTGGATACTAAATCATTATCATATAATGAATTCAGAAGATGCAACATTAAGGTTTGGGGCATTGCTCCAAAATGCTTACATTAATACACATTAAATCAGTTATCTGAAATTATAATAATATTTCATAATGTTATTATTTTTTACTAATCAAACAAATGGAGCATTCGTGAGTAAAGGAGACTTATTTTAAACGCACGCACACGCACACACACACACACACACACACACACACACACACACACACACACACACACACACACGAAAACAAAACTCTTCCAGACCCTGATGATGCATATTATCAATTTTTTAGCATGCCCCAGAAAGGGAGAGAAAAGTGAAAGGCTTGTGGGTGGGTGTTACAGTACCAGACCTACAGAAATCCAGAATGTTTACCTTATTTTAAGTAACCTAAACATTTCCTTTGTGAAATACGGGGATTTCTCGTGAGGTTAAAGCAATATGGGTATTTCACAACAGGAACCCACGGATCATTGTTGATTTAGACCTGAGTTTGGAGAACAGATTCAGGTTACTTTGAATAATTAGCATTCCGTTACTGAGACTGCTAATGTGCGTTATTTGTATTTATTTGTCTTTTATCTTTTGTTACAGTTTGACCAGAGTCCATAATGACTAAAGACAATACGAAACCAGAAAAAGGGAGCGAAAGAAAGAAAGAGAGACAGATTCCTTTCCTCTGTATTCATGCTGTGGTTTTTAAATCAAATCCAGCATGTTCATCTGTTCTCCTGCGAGTGTGTTTGCTGATTGATTGAACTGGGCCACTCTAGAAGTAACACACTGTATCATTACTGTATTAAGATTTTATTTAATAACTACAGACCATTATTACATAAATTAATTATTGATTGACTATTGGGTTTCTATCATCTTGTGAAGTTTTATGCACAATTACAATGAATTAGAATTATGGATCTTGCTGCAAATTAATCTCGGTGTGTGTGTGTGCACAAGTGCATGTGTGTGATCTCATTAGGACTGCAGGAAAAGAGCAGCTGTCCACATTACGCCTCAGTTCCAGTCTATTTCACACAGCTGTGTTAACAACACAGAGAGAAAGAGAGAATGTTACATTCCGCCCATGTCAGTTGGACTACATAAAGAAATATCACAGCTCTCGGCATGCGTGTGTGTGTGAGCGAACACAAACTCCGCAAACCCAGGCTGTCTGCGAGATGTGACTTGTCTTAGAGTCGCCCACGTGGCATCCCGATTCAGAGCAACATGTAACCACACTCCTCAGACACACACACACACACACACACACACACACACACACACACACACACACACACACACACACACACACACACACACACACCCTCTCGAAAATGCACATCTGACTACAAACATACAAACAGACACTTATTCAGAAAACTCATAATAATATGTCTGTCACAGATTGAATAAACAAGATTTTAGATCAGTCCAGAAGTCTGAGCCAGGCCAAAGCCTTTTAGACAGATTTAGTCTACTAAATGACATAGTGAGCAGATGCGCTAACGACTCTTTAAGTACAGCATGAGACTCAGATGACCTGACCTGAATCCTGATTTTCAGCAGTGCCTGTGGATCACAATGCTAAGCATTTCTATTATAATCTACCCATCCATTCATCTTGAATTCCAGTAGATCTTTCATTATAATCTACCCATCCACCAATCCATTAATTTTTGTAGTACTCTTGTAAAAAAGCCATCTATCATTCCATCCAGGTATTCAGTGGATCTGTGATCATAGTCTATTCATTCAAATATTCAGGAGCTCTGCGATTATAATCCACCCATCTACCCACACTCAATCACCCATCCATCCATCCACCCACCCATTATCCATCATTTCAGTAAATTTACACATATAACTGATCTATCCATTCATTTACCCGGTCATCCATATTTTCAGTAAATCTGTGTACCCATCCATTCATATTTTCAATAGATTTACAATTATAATCTACCCATCCATGCATCTAACCTTCTTATATCTTTATGTTCAGTACATCTTTGTGGTCTAATAATTTACAGGGAAATATGGACATAATTTGTGTGTGTGTGTATATATATATATATATATGAGCAATATCACATGAGTATCAGTGCGAAGTGGCTGTACTGTATATCGGCACTGGTGGGAGGCGTGCGTTGGCACGAGGCTGCAAGCCAAGTGCCTTAGTGTCCCACCAGTGACGATATACAGCCACATCACACTGCTACGAGTGTGATATTGGATTTATACAACAGTTCGACAGCATAATCATGTATATAAAAAAGAAAATCAAACACGGGAGTCTGAAAATCCTTTTGTATGAGGAACTATTTTCTTCCGTCATTCATTCACATCTGCAGCTGATGTCAGAACAGCAGGAACTGTTGCTTCTTCATAAATGTCACTTTAGAGCTAGTGTTCGAACAATTATCTAGCGTACTGTCTAGTAATGACAAAACAGGTGATTTTGCTTACATTTTAAGATTATAAAACAGATATCCCAGATTACTGTTGTGTTTGCGATAAGGAAAAATGCTAAACACATGCGGGCATTTCTTCTTTCTTACTTTTTACTGAACTAGTCTGCAGTTAGAAACAATCAGATGGCCAACCAAAAAGTAACTCAGGGCTATACAAAGAGTGGCCAACACAAAATACAAACATTCCTGATTTGTGAGACCCATCTCACACTCAAAACACCACAATTATATGGTATAAATACAGCACTACAACACACAAAAGAGAGAGATCGGCTTAGAATGATCAGCTGTAGTTAGAAATTATGTTGTTTTATTTTCTAAGGGCTTATTATGCAGTCTCTGTTGCCATCTTGTGGATGGACAACGTCAACCCTCTTTGCTCAGCTCAAAGGCAGGCTATTGGCCGTCAACGGGCTGTCTCTGAGAAATTATAAATATTTTAAAATAGACACTATCCTTCTAAATAAACTGCATAGTTGCAATCTAAACAACTTCATTCTCACCTAAAAAACCCTCAAAAGTACATGTATGTTGTTCAACAGCAGCAATATTTATCAAACTGTAGAGTGTCCTCTGCTTGTTGCTGTATGTGGGTGGAGTAATAAACACGGGTGAAGAGTTAAGAGGCTGTAGGAGTGCTGTTATATGCAGAATATCACACGGATATATATATATATATATATATATATATATATATATATATATATATATATATATATATATATATATATATATATACATATATACAGTTGAAGTCAGAATTATTAGCCCCCCTGAATTATTAGCCCCTGTTTATTTTTTCCAAAATTTCTGTTTAACAGAGAGCAGAGTTTTTTCAACACATTTCTAAACATAATAGTTTTAACAACTCATTTCTAATAACTGATTTATTTTATCTTTGCCATGATGACAGTAAATAATATTTTACTAGATATTTTTCAAGACACTTCTATACAGCTTAAAGTGACATTTAAAGGCTTAACTAGGTTAAATAGGTTAACTAGGCAGGTTAGGGGAATTAGGCAATTTATTGTAAAATGATGGTTTGTTCTGTAGACTATCGAAAAAATATAAAGCTTAAATGGGCTAATAATTTTGACCCTAAAATGGCTTTTAAAAATTTAAAAACTGCTTTTATTCTAGCCGAAATAAAACAAATAAGACTTTCTCCAGAAGAAAAAATATTATCAGATATACTGTGAAAATTTCCTTGCTCTGTTACATAATTTGGGAAACATTTAAAAAAGAACAATACATTTAAAGGGGGGCTAATAATTCTGACTTCAACTGTATATACAGAGCAAGGATTTTTTTCACAGTATTTCCTATAATATTTTTTTCCGCTGGAGAAAGTCTTATTTTGGCTAGAATAAAAACTGTTTTTAATTTAAAAAAAAACTATTTTAAGGTCAATATTAGGCTTTTTGAGCAATATTCTTTTTTCAATTCTTTACAGAACAAACATTGTTATACAATGACTTGCCTAATTATCATAATTGCATAATTAACCAAGTTAAGCCTTTAAATTGAACTTTAAGCTAAATAAAAAATATCTAGTAAAATATTATGTACTGTCATCTTGGTAAAGATGAAAAAAATCAGTTATTAGAAATGAGTTATTAAAACTATTACGTTTAGAAATGCGTTGAAAAAAATAATTCTGACTTTATAAATATATGCTTCTGCTCAGCTGTAAATGTGGTCAACTGCAGATATGATTCCATTGAGGAAGAAAGTAGTTCCACAGACAAAAGCTTTTTTGAGACACTCTGTGGTTATTTTTTACTTACATGCCATTGAACTGCTGTATAAACACAATATCACACTCATAGCACTGTAAAATGGCTGTATATCTGCCCTGCTGTGATTTACTGCAGCACTCGGGCACAAGCAGTGCTGATATATTGTACAACCATATTGCTGTGCTACGAGTGTGACATTGCTTATTCAGTACACACACACACAGGCATATGTATGTGTGTGACAATTAATGTAGATGCATTATGATGCTTTAAAAATGTTTTGAGATATGTAATATTTATGATTAACAATTCGTCACCTTAGAATTATAAGGTTGTACTTAAATTTATAATTTAAATTATGGGATGTTTTTTTATAAGTTGTTTACATTTTAAGTATTTTTATTTAAAAAAACAAATGTTACACACATACTGTTTGCTATGGAATGCAAAAACTTTGAAGCTCAATATCTCAAAATCATTCAGAACGCAGATAGAACCTTATAATTCCAAGGTGACGAATTATGTAACAATAGGTTAAATTTTCTTACTCAAACAAAGTAAATGTAAACTAATGCTCTATAGATTCATAATGTGTTGTGTTTATAATTATTCATTCATTCAGCTGCATTCAAGAATTTGCCAGTAGCTGTTAAGCAGAATAAATGTGCTTTAAGAATTTCCTCAATGATCTGTGTTTGGCAACACATTTGGTAACGATTGTGATTCCGAGTTTACTCGCTAAATCCTCTTTGGTTTGGCTGGTGCAAAACCTCCTTTTTGCATCCGTGTGTGGATTAAATATTCAATCTTTCGTCAACATAAAAATGTCACTCTCAAAGTGATCCCATATGGACCCTGGTTTCATTTTACATATAAAAGCAGTTCCACCCAAACGTCTGCAGCCCAGTAAATAAATTGCTGAAATGTTGAACTTCATGAATAAAGTGTTAAAATCCAAAAGCGTCCCGACTCTCAAACACAGAGGGTCACATTACGGAAAATAACAATATAACAACTCACTATGAGAATAGGGTTTGGAAGCTAACAGTGTTTAGCACTGTTAACACAGTGGTGTCTTAAAGTGATACTCCACCCAAAATTCTGTCATCGTTTACTTATCCGAGATCATTCCAAACTTGAATGAGCTCCTTTCTGTGAAAGATTTTCTTTATTATTTACTGTAGTGAAGACATTCTCCTTTCCAACGATCAATTCAACAACAGCTTGCTGAGTGCAGGCCCAGCCTGTTTAGTGATATTTGAATTGGCTTAGATAAGTTGGTCCAAAAACAAGCAAACAAAGATGTGCAATTCTTACACATTGTGATTATCAGCATGTTTTTGCTTCAATGTGTATTACACTCACCAAAGCGTTTTATTGAAATAGTTGTTAACCACCAAAATTACTATTTATTTATCTCTGTCATGATCCAAAACCCATTGGGCTACACACGGGCACACACACAAAAGGAATAAAGTTTACTTAACGTTCAGAAGTTTAAAGGGGAAAAGTTTTAAATGGGGGAAAAAAAGTATTCCTCATAGATTTTTTTTTTCCAGTGGAATCTTGAACCCATTTTGAGAATGTCATTGTTATAGAATATGGAGAACTGCTGTTTCCCAGCCAATCATCCTGCAAAAGAACCACAGAATAGCTCAGAGCGCCGAATTCAGCCATTTCTGCATGGATCCCCTGAACATCTGGCCAGCAGAGAGGCCCCTGTGATTACGCTGCCTCCGATACACACCGCAGACAAACTCACTCGGAGCTTTACAGAGAATGTGTGAGCCCTGGAAGAGGAGGACGGAGAATTAGCAGGCCGAAGGGAGGAGTGAACGGCAGCTGTAGTGTGGTACTGATCACCGAGCTCATGTGAAAGGCTCATGTGTTTGGCCGAGGCTCGCTTTTCAGCTCTCCTGAGGAATGCTGGGAGATCTGAGGCTCTCTGGAAGCTTTCCAGACGTTCACACAGCTCTGAAGGAACGCTGTAAACCTTGCACAGTAAGCATTCTGAAACATACTCCTTTACAAGAATGAGGAAAGGTCCATACAAGGTGGGATCGAGGCGGGAGAGAAAGAAGAGGAACCCCTGTGGACATCACACAGACACTTCAAGACCACTGGGGTGAAGAGAGATGCTCCGCTCTTTCCCTTCTAACTCATTAATAGAAGAAACTGCCAGTGTGATAACATTGTTTTGATGGTGGTGGACCCAGAGGTTCCTCTATACTAGGAAGAATAACTGAAGTCTATTCTGATAACAGAGACTTTTAGGAACAGTGAAAACTAAGACTCAAATCAAGAGAATGATAACCGATAACGATGTTGGAAGGTGATAAAGATAAACTGTAGAACATAAACAGGATGACAGGTTTATTGTCTTTTCTGAAAATATTGTTTATTGGTAACATTACTTGATTACAGGACAAATTATGAATTCAATATTTTTGTAAGCCAAATACAATTAAGGACCGGTTATGTAGGAGACATTTCTTTATAATAATTGTTTGTCTTTTCTTAGAGGGCGTGGCCTCTACAGGTCAAAGGCCATTAAATAGAAAGGTGATGTGGTAGAGGTGTCTTAAAGGGATAGTTCACCCAAAAATAAAAATGTAGGTAACACTTTATAACTACACACTATGAACCATTTATAAATGATTAGCATCTAGTGAATTCATTATCTGTTAATCATTAACTCTACATTAACAGACATTAGTAAGCAGTTTATAACTGCAGCTACAAATGCTCTATTCTTGACTTACAACCACATTTATAATGTGCCTAATACTTGTACTTTCATACATTGTTAATGATTTATTTTTCATTACTAAATTAAGTATTGCATTATTTACAAACCAGTTATTTAAGCATAGTTGGTGTTTTTTTTAATATCATTCAGAATGACTTATGACTTAAATGATTATTAAAGTATTAAAATTAGCATTTATAAATCATATTATTCAGGCATTTATTAATAGTTAATTTGTATGTTAATAAATGCTTTATTAACTCAATTTCATCCAGTTTTGTGACCTAATCTAAAGTGAGGACAATTTATGCTTTATAAATCCCTTATAAATGACAATTAAAGGCTCAGTTCTATTCTAAACAGGAAAAAAAAAACACAAACAACATTATTCATTTCTATTCGTTTGAAGATACACAAATAAAACATTCTTTGCAACCTTATCTAAAATAAAATTACTGTACAGTTTAAACATTGCATCTTATTATATTGTTATATTGTTGTTGTTTTATCCAATTTTATGTCGTATTTTGACACTCCTGTTATTTAGCAATGTTTAAACTTTACAGTCATTTTACTTTTTAGATAAGATTGCAATGATTATTGTTCATACTGAGCCTTTAATTGTCATTTATAAGGGATTTATAAGCATAAACAGTCCTCACTTTATATTAGGTCACAAAACTGCATGAAGTTGAGTTAATAAAGCATTTATTAACATACAAATTAACTATTAATATATGCCTGACTAGTAAGATATATAAACGTTGATTTCAATAGTTTATTAATCATTTACTAACTCATTCTGAATTATCTTAAAAACCATCGACTACTCTTAAATACAACTGGTTTGTTAATAATGCAATACTTAATTTAGTAATGAAAAGTAAATCATTAACAAAGTATGAAAGTACAATTATTAAGCACATTATAAATGTGGTTTTAAGTCAAGAACAGATGATTTGTAGCTGCAGTTATAAACTGCTTATTAATGTAGAGTTAATGATTAACAGATAAAGAATTCACTAGATGCTAATGCTTAGTAAATGATTGATAGTGTGTAGTTATTATAAAGTGTTACCAAAATGTACTCACTAGTTACTCCTATTGTGGTTTGAAACGTTTATGAGTTTCTTTTTTTCTGTTGAACACAAAACACGCTATTTTGAAAACCACTGACTTCAATAGTACAAAAAACAAATACATTACCTGACAAAAGTCTTGTCGCCTATTCAAGTTTTAGGAACAACAAATAATAACTTGACTTCTAGTTGATCATTTGGTATCAGAAGTAGCTAATATGAAAGACAAAGACCTCTAGATTACGCTTATTTTACCAAAATAAAATATGATCATTCAATTAAATTCAATTCACCTTTATTTGTATAGCGCTTTTACAATGTAGATTGTGTCAAAGCAGCTTCACATAGAAGATCATAGTAAATTGAAACAGTGTCAGTTCAGTTTAGCTCAGTTCAGTCTGGTTTAATAATCACTACTGAGAGTTCAAACACTGAGGAGCAATTCCATCGATGTTCAGCTCTACAAGTCCCGAACCATGCAAGCCAGTGGCGACAGCGGCGAGGAAAAAACTTCACCAATTGGCGAAAGTGAAGAATTAAAAAACTTGAGAGAAACCAGGCTCAGTTCTATGGCCAAACGTCTTGTACAGAGCTGCAGTCTAGGTGCCGGAGGCTGAAAAATCATGTCTTGATTTTTAATTATTTAATTAAAACAGTAAGGTCTGACATTGCTTAAACAAACGTTCACTTAACAGAAATAATGCACAGTACAGAATATAAAGTCATGGTGCAGAGGAAAAAGAATTAATATTGTGTCTGACTCCCATGAGCTTGGAGGACTGCATCCATACATCTCTGCAATGACTCAAATAACTTATTAATAAAGTCATCTGGAATGGCAAAGAAATTGTTTTTGCAGGACTCCCATCAAGTTCATCAAGATTCTTTGGATTCATCTTCAATGCCTCCTCCTTCATCTTACCCCAGACATGCTCAATAATGTTCATATCAGGTGACTGGGCTGGCCAATCCTGGAGCACCTTGACCTTCTGATTGGGATGCAGTTCAACAGATGATTCATCGGAAATATCTACCTTCTGCCATTTTTCCAAATTATCAACTAAAAGTCAAGTTCCTATTTGTTGCTTTCACAACTGGCATCAATGACAAGACTTTTCTCAGGTAGTGTACAATGGAAGTCAATGGTTACAGGTTTTTTCTAAATATCTTCTGTAGTGTTTAACAAAAGAAAGAATTTCAAATATGTTTAATAAAAGTGAATGATAAGTGATGACAGAATATTCAGTTTTGAATAAACGTTCCCTTCTAGGGCCCATTATACTTCAAACAAATTTATTTTTATTCTTCAATTGATTGCAAAAAAACATCAAAAAAGCTGAATGATGCAATACTGTTTTGTAAACTTCCAACCTCACTACTACTAAATAGGGTTGTAAATGTGTCTCTCTCGTAGAAATTATGCTGCTCGCGTGTACCCAAATCACAACAACGATGGCGTGTGTAAGAGAAGAACAGTTTCATAAACATCTGCCAAACAGTCTTCTCCAGCCTGCCACACAAGAAGCACAATGCACTGTGCCACATCTTTACATTGTTTTCTATTTACCACAAACAAACACAGAATGGAACAGTGTTTACAACTTTAAGACATGACGCAATGTGGTGGCTTTTCTCTCCCAGCGTGTGACCCCCTAAGTCTCTTTAAAAACTCTATGTGAATGATCATACAGGTGCAGATTAGACATGGGCCGGTATAAGATTCTGACGGTATGATAAGCTTGGATAAAAACATCACAGATTCACGATATTGTGATTACTGCTCTAAAATATAGTCTTTTTAAATGTCTAAATAACGTATTTCCCCTTTGAGCACAATATATTTTATTTTGAGAAACATTTAAAATATTTCAAACACAGTAAACATGTCAGGCTGAATAATTCAAATGAATCATTGACTTCTGCTGACTTCATTAGTTTTAAACACACAGATTTCTGTACAATTTCAATTTGGATATGAGATACGAATCAATTGCACTTCAAAGGTGACAAAGTACACACTCACCTATTGCGTAATAGTCACGGACTGCTTTGTGCTCTTTCTCCTCTACAGTCCAACTTATGTTTCTGTTTATTTGTCGATTAAGGAGCTGCATTCCATATTTCTTTAATGCAAATAAAAAGGTGCTATTTTCGGGAATGAATTTAACATCGTGGATTTATTTTCTGCAACCAAACTCCAAACCAAGCAACCAAGCATCAAAGATTTCCCAGTCAACTCCAAGTATGGACCAAAGGAAAACACTGATAAATTCACAGTGTGATACACAAATACACATTTCAGAGCATGTTAGCATGCATTTACAGTGTTGAACGTGAGTCGTTAATGGCTACAGAACCAGAAAATTAATTGTTCTGTTTGCACTTCTGGATTCTTGTTTGGAAAGATTGTCCCATGGTCTGCGTTTTGATGAATGTTGTGTCTGATTATTCATCAACAGAAAGTCAGTGCTCACATCCTCTCCGAAAAAAAAAAATCAAAGGATTTATGGTTTTTCATTACTTCAACCATCGCACCATACATCAGTGTTAAACAAAAACGTGCTTGAAAAATTGATCTTCAATCAAAATAATGTTTTCCAAATGGCCATTTTTTTGGTTCTATCTTGGCTGAGAGCTTTTATCAGAGGGGAAAGCTTTTCCAACTTTTTCAGCAACTGTTGATGAATCATTCTTTGATTGAGAAACGTTCTGCTCAACAGTTCAACTGAACAGAAATAAAAACTCAAAAGTCAAAGAGAGGAATACAGAAACACTCTTTTTCAACTAGTTTGTGACAAATAGTAATAGTAAAACTACTAAATGGCCCTATGAGGCTTAACAAAGTTAAATGTGTTGTTGGAAATGTTGTTGACAGCCATACGCTTCATTTCACTTCTTGTTTACAGTCATCATCGTGGGAATGTGAATGTGTTTCCCTCAGATGTGGCTTCAACCCACAGGTGCACATCCACCGTGGAAACTAGAGCTGATTAAACACAACTGACTAATACATCCATGGATTCTAGTGTTTCTCAAGTAGTCTAGACACTTGGAGAATAGATATACTGTAGTATTGTTCCACTGAAAGTGTAAACTTCAGTATATACAAATATATTCCACTCAACATGAACCAAAAGTCTGTTTGTTCAATGTTTCATAATGAAAATTTCCTTTTAAACAGTTTGACATTAATCATTTATGGGAGGAATTTAACAAGGTAAACGGATTTCACTGAAAATGTAAATATTTTAGTGAAAATTAATTGCATGCTGAATTAGTATGTCTTTTCTGTTTTGAAGGAACTGAAATGGAATCAATCTGGATTTACTTTATTAATTAGTGTGAAAGGTCAATCTGACTGGGTTATAAAACATACATGTTGTACAACCCTATGATTAGGCGTACTATAAAATTGTAATACTTTAAAAGATTAAAATCGATGAGGGGAAAAAGGCTGTGGTTTGGTGTGATCTCAGTCATGGCAGTAAAAGCTTGCGTGACATGTCTTTTCAGATCAGAAAAGAGGCAGATTTAACTGTTATTAAAACTGACAAAACACCTCTGACTTCACAGTGCTGCTTCCCTCTGGAGCAGCACGACACCTCACACCAGTGTCGGGAAGCTCATTTTAAACTGTTGTTTTTAGTTTGTCCAGCCTTGTGCAAAAGTACTTCAGTGCAGTCAAGCTGTTCTTTTGAAAAAGTTTGCTATTTGATTAGTTGCTTATTAAAAAAAATATATTTAAGGAGGTAATACTTTTTTTTAAATAAAAAATAATTCTAAACAGTATATACAGCCTGTGCTTATTCAAATGAAACAAAATCATATTAAAGTGCATTATATTTATATTGATTCAAAACCTATGAGGAGAAACACATGTAGGTAAAGCCAGCCTGATATCCCGAGGAAATGTAACTATTTTACGTTTTGTCAGTTGGCTAATTCGTATGAGTTTAGTCATACGAAAATGTATGATTTTAAAAAGGAGGCGTGGCACCAAAAACCCAACCTTCATTGGGGGATAAGCAAATTGTACTGCAAAATGGCTAAATTGTACGAATGAGATCGTACATATTCATACGAATTATCCACTAAATAAAAAAATACGAATTGCTGTAAGATTGTGTTGGGTGTCATTTGGCAAATTCTAAATATTTAAAATGGATATTAATTTAATTTAAAGGGTCACGAAACCCCCCTGTCTCAGCAGGGTGTTTTCACACCTCTAGTTTGGAAAAAGTCAGGAAAGTGGGTGTGTCCAGCTCTGTTTAGGTGGGAGTGTCGGGAAGGGAAAGAGGGAAGAATTTGCAAATATGGGAGTTTCCATTTGGGTACACGCGAGGCAAAACAAACACACAGACGCAGGGGAGAAAGACAGTGACTGTGTTTACATGGACATCAGTAATCGAATTACTTGCCAAATTATTAGTTTGTCGACTTTAACTGCAGTTTGGCTCTTTCACTTTTTATTCAGGAATATTTCCTACATGTCCCCCGTGACAAACAAGATATTGAAAGCGAGGAACTGCTGGAAGAGTGGAGTTTTAATGGAATGTTTGATACGGCACAGCGAATAGGAGAAAAAAATCCTCTGCATTTCTCGGTAACTTAGATTCACTCGGTAGGTAGCGTCAGAAAGCCGTGTGTGTATAGACTATCCTGTCACAAAATGCGGCGAAAATCCTACACGACAGTACAAGTTTGATTGTGGTGTTTACATGTTTACACTCGGAGAGCAGCATTTACAGTGGATCTTTCAGTCTATAATATTGTACTATAATATTGCAGTGATATTAACATACTGTAAGCTTAGTAACGAAATCATTTTGACTATGGTATGTCTTTAAAAACTGTAAAAGCACTGCTGACGATACAAATTACTTTGCCATCTGAATGAACAAACAAAGGGCACTGCTCTCGTACACACACTTACCAAATCTGTAGACACAGGACAATCAATACAAACTGGAGCTGTGTCTTTTTTAAAAGGAGAGGAGCAGCAAATCCGGATTTCACCATTTCCAGATGCTGAAAAGATCCAGAAAAGCTCTCAGGTAAAAAATGTTCCTTACAAACGCATTTCTGTTGCATGTCGCGTGCACTGTAATCGACACATGAGTCCAGCTGCGCTTTCATAGCGGGGAAATGAAAACAAAACCTTTGTTGCAGCACAATAATAAATGCAACACTGACGCCCTGTGTCTCCAAATTCTCGTTCTTTGACTTGTTTTAGCAACACAACGTGGCGTCTCTCTGTCGTCTGAACACTGTAACAGGTAAAACAGTCTTCGTGGCTATCATGCATATTAATGAAGTTGCACCGCATACACAATAGAGCGCACTGATTGGTTTGAACCAAGTCTTCTCTTGAATTAATGCCGCACACTCAGAGACGTCACGATGTACTCGCTGGTACAGACAGCCACTCTCTATACTAAAATACACCCAAGCATCTAATCGGCGTGACGCAGCTTCAGAAATTCGTTTTAAACCGGAAAAACGAATTTGCTCAAAATAAAGCAAAAACAACCAATTTTCACTTTTTTAGTGAGATATATGTGTCCTAATAGTGTTTATAGCAGCGTGGGACACAGATATGACTGTCAACAGCTCAAAAAATGTGACCCTTTAAAGCATTTTGGAACTGCACTACGATCCCTAAATAGAGTATTTTATAAGTCATTAGCTATGTTTCCATCCAAAGATGCAAATTAAATTTATGTGCAAAACAGGAATATTGCATAAAAGACATGCAAATAAAATCCAACAAGTCAAAGAGAATAAAATTGTCACTTCCTGATTAACTGCCGCCAAATATAAACAGTAAAAATAGAATTTACTGCACTAGGAGAAGTTGCGTGAATCTTTTCTTCATTTAATAAATGACTTGCGCCTCAGAAGACAACGTCGACAAGCAATGAACGCGTTGTGGCGATTGAAGGCGTGACACTAATACTGAAACGGTTATGGTGTTTTACAATTTCCAAAACAACATTTCAGATGTTTTACAATGTGCTCAACTTGCTGGTTTGGCCATTCACACACATTTTTATCATCACATCTCTTATAACAAAATCACATGACTTTTTATATGCGCATACTGGAATTTGTTCGGTAAAAGTGTTTACATCATAGTTTATGCGCATCTTTTCTCATCGAATAAACAGTTTATCCTACTCAGTTACGCGCATACGTTTTTTATGCACATTTTCAAAATTGATGTGCATCTTGGCATTTCCATCCTCCGTTTTTTTATGCGCATATCCAAAATGTGCATAAAAATAGGTGGATGGACATGTACCTATTGAGTGATTATTGTTTTTTTGGTCCACAAAAAGTTTCTTTGATTCATACAAACAAATACCAGATTGCATTTTCTATCACTTTCTCTGTCACAAAACAATCAGAATCTAAATGTGGGTGTCAAATGGTATTTAAGCAGCAGTACATCTTTAGTAAAAGCTTCTACAAATTATATGGAAAAAAAAAAAATATATATATATATATATATATATATATATATTTCTTTATAACAAAGTCATGAACATGGTAACAAACAGCAGCATTTAATTAAATATTATATTCTTTATAAACTGACCACAATACACATTACAACTATTCATTTGTTTTTAAAGATTTTATCAAGCTCTTGTAAGTCTCACCAACACTGTACATTTTGATCAAAACTGATATATTGTACTAAATTATTATTTATAATGGCAATGATGGCATAACATTTAAGCATGAATCTGAGACACTTCAGTGTCAAATGCTATCATGATGATTAGATGCTAAAACATTCCTGGTATATATATATATATATATATATATATATATATATATATATATATATATATATATATATATATATATATATATATATATATATATATATATATATATATGGATATATATTTTTTTTTCTTTTTTTTAACCATTTCACATTTATTTCCAGGATTCTATGATGAATAAAAAGTTAAAAATAACAAGAATTTATTTGAATGTGATAATATACAGTATAATAATATATTTTTAATAATATTATGTGTGTTTAATTGCCACTTTTGATCAATTTAATGTAATTTTGCATTAATCTATAAAAATAAAAAATACCATAATACCATTTAGAAAGATAATATATAAAATATATTACAATATAATTAACTACATTTGCATTTATTTATTTGGCAAATTATATAATCCAAAACGACTTGTGGACAATAAGTAATCAAAGCAACTAAAGAACAACAATTTAATTAGATTTCTGCACAATAACACAATTATTTCAACAGCATAACTAGTTTTACATATGTATCTGCCTCGCACAGAGATGAAAAGTTATCATTTTATTCTACTAAATTGTTATTTGTGATTCAGATGATACAGTAGAAAGTTCACCTATGCTGAGGAAATCTGGGTAACACTAGCAGTGCATATATGAGTCTACACTCCAGCCGCTCTTGATTCAATCAGAGATTATTCACTCCATCCATTATCAAACAAACACCGGAGAACAGAGAAAATCACGAGGAACGTTCCAGCACACTCCAGCATCACTAGATCATCTCAAGATTTGGAGGCTGTACACACAAAACCGTCACATGGGCCCCATTACCATCCATATTCAGCGCTTTCGGAATTGCACGGTTGTTTGTCTTTATAGATTTCCAAGGCTAAATCTATTCCATCTTTGCCTTTCTCGTGAAAAACGAGTCGCTTTTGATGTCATCAATCAACAATTCTGCGTCTGACCCTCATCAAAGGTCATTTGATATTTGCAAAAGAATACTTCCTGTCTAATAAGACGCATCGTTAAAAAAGGCTCACCCTGATGGTGCATGAGATGGTAAAGCTGGCATCTTAATTACGATCATCAAAAAACGCTCTCTTTTTATGTACACTTAAAGGGACAGTTCACACAAAAAAACAAAGAAAGAAAGAAAATACTATTTACTATTAAACCTCAAGTGATTCCAAACCTGGTTCATTTCTTCCAGTGAACACAAAAGAAGATATTTTGAAGAATGTTGGAAACCGCTAGCCATTGCCTTCTATAGTAATAAAAATACTATGGATGTTGGGTGCAAGTAAAGTTACAAATGAACTAGTTAATGAACTAAACTGTTCTGCTAAAAAAAATGAAAGTATGGGGTTACTTTTGATTTTCAGGTAAAATTGGCAATACATTTTATGTATGGTGTCATTGATTTGAAGTCTTGATTTTTGATACATGTTTGGTACAATGTTTAGTTTTTCCCTTGTGTTTCTTTTAAAGATTTTTTTAAACTAAATATTATCTTTTTGATAACTAAATCATATCTATTTATTTGCTAAATAATATCTATTATTGACTCAAATTAAAAGAATAATTAATAAAATGTATATTGTCCGAGTAATGTATGTGGATTTTAAGTAGTTTTGCACCAAGTAAATAAACTACTCTTAGTAAATAAGTTACTTTTTAAGACAACGTAATAAGAAAAGTATAAGAAAGCGTTTTTGCAGGACTACCAGAGTTCATCAAGATTCTTTGGATTCATCTTCAATGCCTCCTCCTTCATCTTACCCCAGACTTGCTTAATAATGTTCATGTCTGGTGACTGGGCTGGCCAATCCTGGAGCACCTTGACCTTCTTTGCTTTCAGGAACTTTGAAGTGGAGGCTGAAGTATGAGGAGCAGTGCTATCCTACTGAAGAATTTGCTCTCTCCTGTGGTTTGTAATGTAATGGGCGGCACAAATGTCTTGATACCTCAGGTTGTTGATGTTGCCATTCACTGTAGATCTCTCGCACACCCCCATACTGAACTCCAAACCATGATTTTTTTTCTACACCAAACTTGACTGATTTCTGTGAGAATCTTGGGCCCATGCGGGTTCCAATAGGTCTTCTGCAGTATTTGTGACGAAAAATCTACCTTCTGCTACTTTTCCAAAAGATCAACTAGAAGTCCAGTTATTATTTGCTGCTCTTACAAATGGGATCGACAACAAGACTTTTGTCAGGTAGTATAAGTAATTACCTAATTAATTAGTATTTTTTAAAGTAATACACTGACTATTTAAGTCAATAGCTATGATTCCCTTCTAAGTTGCAAGCTCCCGTTATGCTTAAAATGAAAATGTCACGCAAAACATTTGTGATTCGTAAATAATACTGATTCCATGTCATGGAAAGTGCTCAAGAGAATATAGAATAGTCAATAAAAAAAGTAAAAAAAAAAAAAAAAAAACACTTCAACACTTTTTTTCCATCAAAGTAATTAAGTTCCACCTCAGAGAGACACATGACACATTCAACAAACTCTGTCATGTTATCTTGAGTTTGGAGCCACTGCCTGATGTTTGTGAAAATGATTGCGAAAAATGTAGGAGGTACTGTAGGTCTTTTTGTGGATTGACTTTTTACTGAGGGGTTTGCAGAATCATTAAAACTACATTTGAGATGATTTGAGATGTAATTGGATAACTAGACCAATGAACCCATTACAGCACACTTTTTCACACGACTTTTCGATACACAAAATAATTTATTCTGTAAATGTGTTTCCATCATGGTTTATGCTGGTTTTATACAATTAAAGATACTGTATGTATCTGCCTCAATTGAGTTTATTATGCTGCTTTTTTTTTTGCTGCACTCAGAATTTATGTCCATCCTGGTGTTTCTATTCAGCATTTTCAATACAATATTGTAAACTGGGCATAAAAATAGGTGGATGAAAGGGTAAAATAAGTATCAAACACATCACATCATATTTCTAAAGGAGCTGCTGACATAAAACTGTACAATATTTCAGTAAAAACCTAAACAATCCATACAAAAACCCAATACACATTTTTTCAGAAATTATTTTATGTGTAATAACAAAGGAATGCCACAAAGAGAAAGTACAGTACTGAACTACTGACCTGTATCATATTTTGTATAAAAGGTTTTTTTTGGTAATGACAGCTTCAAGGCACCTCCTTTATTCTCCGTGTACAAGCGGGCGCAGCCACTTGAATCTTTTTGGCTCAAGACTTCCCGTCTTATTTACTTCCATTGATTTTTAGATGTTAAAAACAGCTCGTTTTGCTGCTTGGTGTTGCAAACTGATATTTTTTATTATATTATTTTACTTTGTCTGTATAGTCATGCAAACATTTGTTTGTAGGTCAAGTGGTTAGACCGTTTTCAGCTGTTTATTATTCCTAGTAGGCAACTAAATTGGAAGTTCTAAAACAATCGCACTTCCGCATTGAAGAACAAGGTCAACAGAGAATGTAGTTGCATGCATTGGTGTGATTTTTTTCACAGATTTCAACAGTGTAAAAATCTTGATAGTTCTGTGGATCTATTAACTCTGATAACTATCTGATTCGGATCAGGTGATTGGCTGGGCCATTCTAGTAGCTTTATTTTCTTTTCTGAAACCAACAGAGTTTTCTTGTTGTCTTGCTGAAATGTTCACCTTCATCGTCTGTAATGTAGGTCTTATGACTGAAGCAGCTAATATTATTTTACACTGATGAGGAGCAGGACTGCTTTCTAACTACTGAGAGATTTCAGCTGCTGTCTGGGCTTTCCATGCCATTTCACACATCCATTTCTTCATGTGTTCAAGACTTTTTAAATAGTTTGCTAATTAACTAATTAGTTTAATTGCATTAGTATGTTTGGGTTACTTTAGTTGTTACTGACACCTGGTGAAAAATTCAAGTCAATAGCACCTTTAGAAACATGTTTTTTGAGAATAAAATGGTGACATGTTCTATACTCTTTTTTTAACAGTTTTTTGTAGTGGTTTTCAGTTTCCAACATATTCCTAAATATAAATCCAAATATCAAACAAAAAGCGCTTCAGGGGTAATTAATTTGTCAGGGCTCATTGGACAACGGATTCACAAAGATAAATAATAGTGCTGTATTTAAAAAAATAACTAAGTTTTTTTTCACTTACTTTTTCAAGTGCCTTGGACTTATGATTTAGTTGTTTGTTTTTTAATATCCTCTTTTATGTTCAACAAAGGAAAGGTGAATAAATGATGACAGAACATTCGTTTTTGTCTGTACTATCAATTTAAAGCCGAAAGATGAGCACTACCTAGGAAATGTCAGCTGGAAAACATCACCTTTGTCCTAATGAGCAGAGATGAAGACGCTCACAAACATGTGAAAGGAGAAAATGACTCATGTGGATGAGAGAACAGGATAGAAAAGAGAAGGCAAGAGTCAGTTTTCACAAGGCAAAGGGAGGCTGTGGCCAGTTTAGGCCTGGTTTTGGAAACACTATAAAGACAAAGAGCCGTGCAACCCTAAAATGCCTGTCTGTGACACACACACACACTAAAGATTTTACACACACTCATGCATTTAGCAGATGCTGGAATCGTGTGGAGGGTGCAAGTCTGAAGCATCTAAAGAGTGTTGGGGGTCATAAGGGCGAGAGCTCATTGCTGATCTCAAGCCATTTTCTCACATTTTAAAACCTTGAAGAGACATAAAGTTGAACAAAACCTCTGGATTCTGGAATGTGTTAAACGGTTGATCTTTGACTTGATCCGTCTTATGAGGCGAAGTGAGTCTGGCGGTGTCCATTGGCAAAACAACTGACCTGTCAAATGCCTCTGACAACCTGGAGTTGGGAGAGTTCATTTGGACCGGCTACACTGTAGTAGTTTTTCATTTCATAACAAATATAAAATCACTGAACTGTTGAGCAACGAGCAGGAACAGACAGAATCTGCAGGGAGCTTTTTTTGACACTTTCTGCATGGAGTTTGGGAAAATGTTTTAGGGGATTTATGTGTATTGGATTTAAATGTGATCACATTCTTGTAACGCATAACACCAGGACATAACATTTAGACGCATCAGAGAAAATTTACCAGCCATAAAAATATTACCCGCCCACACGCAGGACTTTGTGCTGAAGCGTTTTTTGGTTATGAAACAAAATGTGCATTATATTTTAAAAGGTTTAATTAAAAGTGGATTTAAAATAATATAAAAGATGATGATAATTATAACTATTATTATTAGTAGTAGTATCGTGTTTAATAATAGGCATTTTAATGTTTGAACACAATACTTGTGTTAAATATTAATATTAAAATAAAAAAAACTGGTTAAAAATAAAATATAAAAAAATGAAAGTTTTCATTTAATAAAAATATTAAATTATTATTATTATTATTATTATTATTAAATCAAACACATATAATATTTAACATAAACATTAAATGAATAAAAATATCAACAAGAATCAACAAGATATTGGTAAAGCACAGTGTTTAATATCAGTCACCATTTAGGTAAAAATAGCTATAATAATAATAATAATAATAATAATAATAATAATGATAATAATAATAATTTAAAACTAAAATAACAAATTAAAACGTTTTATTTAATAAAAATGCTAAAATATTATTAGTATTATTTTTATTTGTATTATTATCATTCATTCATTCATTTTCTTTTCGGCTTAGTCTCTTTATTAATCTAGGGTTGCCACAGCGGAATGAACCGCCAACTTATCCAGCATATGTTTTTTACGCAGCAAATACCCTTACACCTGCAACCCATCACTGGGAAACTTGTAGGGGAAACTGGAGCACCCGGAGGAAACCCACGCAAACGTGGGGAGAACATGCAAACTCCACACAGAAATGCCAACTGACCCAGCCGAGGCTCGAACCAGCGACCTTCTTGCTGTGAGGCATCCTATTATTATTCAATACCTTTAAATTATTATTTTGAAACACTACAGACTTCAATAGTATAATTATGAATACTACTACTACTAATAATAATAATATTAACAATAATAATAATAATAAATGTTTATTTAAAAATAAAATATAACAAATTAAAAAGTTTTACTGAATAATAATATTCAAACATTTATAATGTTATTGTATTATTATTATTAAATACCTTAAATGATTATTATGAAACATGACGGCCTTCAATAGTAAAATTGTGAAAAACAATAATAATAATAATAATAATAATAATAAATGTTTAGTTAAAAATAAAATACAACAAATTAAAAAGTTTTATTGAATAAAAATATTAAAACATTATTATTATTATTATTATTATTATTATTATTATTATTATTATTATTATTAAATACCTTTAAATTATTAATATGAAACACTACAGAATTTAATAGTATAATAATAATAATAATAATAATAATAATACAGTAATAATAATAATAATTTTACAATATACAACTTGTAAGGTTGGTATCACTTATTATATCTATTAACCTCTTTAAAATATTGTTAAATGTTACATCAAAATATTACTGCATTATTTAAATGCATACTTGACTATAGCGCAACTCAAAGGAAAAAGCTTTTTTTTTTTTTACTCCAGCGGTCAAATGACAGTAAACTGTATATGTCCTTCACTCATGCTCCCATTTGCAGATCAAGGTTGCCCTGACCCCGTTCTGCTCATTCCTCTACAGTCCCACACAAAGTCAGGTTGTTAAAGCACCTAAAGCACCGTCTACAACTGCTCACAGCTGTTCTGAATCGGTTACAAAGCAAATTTCAATCCAAAGCCAAGCACACCAATTCCCCAACAGCAACCTGGAGTTAAGTGCCTCGCTAAAGGGCACGACAGCGATCAGGGTTCAGAGGTCTGCCCTAGCTGGAATTCAACCCGCCACTTCAGCATCACCAGCCCAGAAGCTACTAACCTCTACCATGCTGGAGCTGCTCTCATTGGAAAGACACTAAAAGATTTCACAGTGTTTCCTCATCCATGTGAGAGAAAGAGACGCTACACAATAAATGACCTGGTACGTGTTTGTGTGTACTATAGTGCAACTGTGCGAGTGTTTATGCATGTCGGGAAGCTGCTCACACTGAGCTAAATGAAGTGTGAAGACTTTTCCTCCCCAGATTTTCATGTCTGTCTCTATGAGATCTGATTACTCAGCTGCAATAGTTAAAAACACACACAAACAGGAAGTGTGCTTCAGTTGTGGTGTTCGGGGTGGATCTGTGGAGACCAGTATACTGTACATGCATGTTGTATTTATTTTTTGTGCCCAGACCTCACACATGCATGCAGGACACCCTCCGAGTTTTTCCACTTCTTTTTAAAAACGCTCTGTTTAGTCCGGTGGTCCATTGCTTCAAAACTGAGCTGGACTTTAAGAGCCCATTATCTCCAGCTAAACAGACTCAACAGATCCCGATGGAAAGACAGGAAGCATTTCTACTGGAAAGCCCCTGGAAACAAAAAAAAAATGAAGTCAAAACATTTACTCACTCGGAGACTAACGTGTCCGTTCCACTCCCAAATTTCTCTCAACTTCAGGAATTTCGCATTTACACAACGGCAATATATCTTTAAGAAATTAAAACATTTATTCTGCCGGGTCAATCTCCAGCTGTTGGAGCTGTTTAAGAAATTTGCGCAGGGGATCAGAAAGAACTCTTTAGTGCTGGCAAGTGCTTCGTATATACAGTAACAATGAATATTGATTCAATGTTTTCTCTTCCAGGTTTCTGCAGAAAGTGTATTAAACAGCCGTTAGCTGCGGTGCGCTAAAGACTTTTTTTCACACCGCGCTCATCCCAGGGTAAAGGAAGCTTTTACATTACAAATTTACTAACAGTTTGTGCCAGTCCAATCCTTTTTTGGCAATAAAAAACAACTGTTAGGATTTACTAAATACACAAAGTCAAATATCAGCAATGAAAAGATTTGGACAATTATTTTTGCAGATGCATTTAAAGGAGTGTCCCTCTCAGATACAAAATTTGTAGCCATTATTAAACACCCAACTGCTTGTTTGCCTTAATCTTAAAGGCACAGTATGCATTTTTCGCCTATGGCTTAAAAGTGATAAGCTGACTTGACAAAAAAAAGTGAGTAAACCCATTGTAACTTGTAACTGTTAACTTAATTTTTATAACTACGCACATAGTTTATTTACTTAATAATTTTAAAACAATGGGTTTACTCACTTTTTTTTAGGAAAGTCAATTTAAAAGCAACTGCTTGACTTTTTAAAGTAAACTAATTGCTTTTTATTATAGTATTATACGTTTTAATGCAGGGGTCTCAAACTTAAATTGGTGGGGGGCCATTTCAGTGACTGACAATTCATGAGGGCCGTTTTAACATTCAAGCACAAGAAAAAAGTAAAAAAACTGATATAACTGATGCGTCTTAAGAAAACAGACATGACGTTAATATTTCAAGCATTCACCAGTGATAATGCAAGTCAGCATGTTTATCGTGTCACACATCAGCTGCTGAAATAAATCTGTGGTTGTTGTGTGTATGGTCGAGCGTTAGACAAACACTAAGTCATTCTTCCACAGAGTATATGCAGACAAAACTCCAGCTTTTAATTTCTTGTTATACATAAGGGGGAGTTTAAATTGCTATGAAAATACTACAAATAATAGGCATAATTATTATTATTCTGTCCCAACCAATTGTGTTGTCCCAATAGTGTAAGAACAGCAGAAAGCAGTCTGGGTAACTTAAGTGACTTTACTGGCAATTGTTCTTCTCAATATCTTTCTTTTTTTTTTGTAAAACTCCAACAAAGAGGAGAAAAGTATGTACATATTCACATTTACCTAAATAAGTTCAATTCAACTAGCAGTACAATTTTACTAATGTACATAGTTTCTATGAAACCTTAATAAACATATAAAATCTACAAATAAGACCATTTGAATCGAATATTAGCAAACTTATCATTTGTTACACCACCAGCATAACGTGTAAGCCAAGAAGAAGAGTTTGTACAACAAAATACAAGTGGTACAAAACTGATAATAATAAAATTATTTTTTAAAATCAAAGGTTTAGTAAAAATAGAGCACTTACAGACATATATTTTAACGTTTAAATCAGCCACAGAATTAAAACACATGTGTGTTACTCTCGACTGCACACTGAGAGAAAATGAAAGTAAAACTAATCTGAATGCAGTACTTTAAATGTCGACTAGGTGGCAGCTCAAAACCACAAGTGGCTAGACGTGACTGCGCAACAATGATAAAGGATGATAGAGGTTCAAAAATATATGTTTTGGCGGGCCGAATCTTGTTATATTATTGACTTCAGTTGCGGGCCAGAGGGAGGAGGAAAGTGGGCCGTAAATGGCCCGCGGGCGGGAAGTTTGAGACACCTGTTTTAATGAGTGCAGTGGTCACTCGTTATTTGCGGGAGTTACGTTCTAACAATAACCAGCAAACGGTGACATCCGCGAAGTAGTCAGTTTTATTTTTTTCAATTATTACTACACTACACTCTTTATACACTTTTCTCAGACAGCCATCAACATTTTCACACTTTTCTCACTTGTTTAAACACTTGTGTTATTTTCTTCCTTCTTTATGTAACAAACCAAAAATTCCTTATTCCGTAATGACGCCCTACAGCCGCGTAACTTCTACCTTCCTTTAGCATGTCCAGAAGTTTTTTTTTTTTGATGGTTAGCATCTTCCTCTAACTTTTGAGTGCTACCGCAGGTGCTTTTGAACATTTCGTCGACATTGTGGGTTTTGTGAGGGCAAAAAACTTGCAAACATACAGTACAGCACTTCAGAGTCACACTAGCGATCGAAGATTCATGTAAATTTGACAAACTGATTGCATTCTGTGCTGTACAGGAGACACGGCATGGAGGAGATTGATTGACAATGGTCTACAGCAAGTCAGGACGCAAAACACAATGCACTATTCAGGACACAGAACACTGTGCTGTAGAATAAAAGCATGTCAACCTGCATGAAAAAATCTGTGAAACTACGAGGCCACGAAAGGTAAACTGTGTTATAGCAAAGGACCAGTGTATTTCAAAGTACCATCAGCACTGTAAAAAAAGTTCACTTGATTCAACTTTTAACCCAATTACTGCACTTGACTCGATTTGAGTCAACTCATAAATGTCCTGAAGCTGGTTGCCTTAAAATTAAGTTGAACCAACCTTTTTTCTTTTTACAGTGAGGATGGTTTAGTATTTCAAGAAGAAATTCAAAGTGCAGATTAGTGCACACTCTAACGACTAATTTATCCACTGCATGTTAAACTAGGATTCAATTACAGCTATAAATAGAGAAAAAGAGTAAAGAAAGTGGTTATAAACCTATAAACATGGCAGAAGTAATAGGTATAGAGATTTAGGTATGGGGTCTGAATGATAAATAACTAATATCCAGCTTCTCGAAAAAGAACATGCATTTAATGTTTTATATACATCATTTCTAACAACATTTTGGATGTTTATAAAGATAAATCTTGTCATTAACTTCAGAATGCAGGCAGATTTCTTATCAAGCACTGTAAGTAATTTTACTGTACCTGCTACTTTAAATGCATGAGCTCTTTATATTCGAAGGGATTCTGGCTGAATGTCAGTGTTTTTTTAGTTTTTTAAACAATGCATTAAATTTAAGATGTAAAATTATTACTATGGCTGTGGTCTGAACTGAGCGATTCTGAAAACTATATCTTTATATTGTTATTATAATAATCTTCCTGTGTGCGAAAGTTTAAAAGTTTAAGATTTAAAACCTTGCAGTAAAAACTAACTGAAAATACTGTGTCTATTATGTATAATTGCCTCTGTATTGAAATATTATGCTGTTTAAATAAATAAATTACATTTGCTTTCAGTCTGATAATCAGCTATTCTGTTTGTGCTCTATTTCTCAAATACAGATTCCCCTAGGTCTGTTTCTCTTGAGACCCGTTTCTATATTTGTAATGTTTAGAAATGTGCACACTATGTTAAACTGTCGCACTATGCACCTCGCATAAATCGGTTAGGAAGCATCTGAAAATAACACTCACACAAAATAACTTGAACCAGCACAACATTTTAATCTAAGACATACGATACTAAATAACCCAGCAATTGTGAAAAACATTTTTAATAGATAAATTTATAGCCTGTTTTTTGAGGGGATGACATGCATGACTTTAGGGGTGTAGACTGGACCGTGAGAGAGTCAACATGTCAACTGTAAACCCTCAGAAACCTATTATGATACAGATCAATGTACTGAGACAGAGAGGAAGAGGAAGAGAGAGAGAGCAGGAAAGAAACAAATAGGACAGTTTGTTGCATTTTGTAGGTGAGACAAACACTATGGGGACACAAGAAAAAATATGAAGTCAGCACAAAACACACACACATATAGAGAGAGAGGGAGAGAGCAGGAGACAGAATTGGGGCGAGAAAAAGGAGGAGGCAGCGAGCAGAACCGATAGGAGAAATGTCCTTATGACGGAGGACACCCGTTCTAAGCAAAGTGTTCATTTCACCTCAGCAAATTAAACATGCCACACTTCTCAAATTAAACCAATAGTGAGCTGGAGACTGCATCAATAAACCAGACCATGTTCAACATTTTTCAACTATCTATAAGGCTTTTCTCTGGGTAGGATCTTCATTAATCTGGACTCTGGACCAGGCCCCTGGCACACATACGCACAAAAACACAAGCACACACAAACACTCACACCTAAAGCTATCTTTATGGGGAATTGCCATAGACATAATTGTTTCTATACCGTACAGACTGTATATTCTATCCCCCTTGTCCAGCCATACCCATAAACCCTACATCACAGAAAACAATCAGCATTTTTACATTGTTAAAATACTTAATTCTGTGTGATTTATGAGCTATTTTTCTTACAGAGACTGAAAAAAATGTTCCCAGAAGGTTAAAGTATACTGGTAGGTCTGCACGATTAATCGATTTTAAACCAAAATGGCAAAAGCTGCGATGATTTTGATTATTACTATGGCGATGGAGGAGGCTCTCTCGGCTGTTACAGTGACTCTTCTGGATCTACACAGGATCTTCTGGAGTGTTACTGTTACAGTCACCAGCAAGCTACTGCGTATCACTGCAACTACAACTCTGCCCCCAAATGGACTACAAATCACAACATGCACCGCACACACACACCAGTTCCTAATCTCGTCTGATTGCGAACCAAAGTCTTTGTTGCAAACACTCACAGCTGAAGCTGCTCAAGGACTCATTACACAGACTGTCACATTTATACACCACATTTTCTCACACACATTGCTGACTGTTTGTTTGTTTTGTTAGTTAAAATGAACCTGTAACTTTACGTAGCATTTTCATTTCCTTGTCTAGCCATGTTCTTTGATTCTTGAGTTTTGTGTTATCTACTCCTAGCCTTGTTCCTAGTTTATCTTACCTTTCTCCAGTTTTGACTACTTGCCTGTTTATCAACGATGGCATCTGGATTACCTATACAGTTGAAGTCAGAATTATTAGCCCCCCTGAATTATTAGCCCCCTGTTTATTTTTTCCCCCAATTTCTGTTTAATAGAGATATTTTTTATCACATTTCTAAACATAAAAGTTTTAAGAACTCATCTCTAATAACTGATTTATTTTATCTTTGCCATCATGACAGTAAATAATATTTGACTAGATATTTTTCAAGACACTTCTATACAGCTTAAAGTGACATTTAAAGGCTTAACTAATTAGGTTAACTAGGCTGGTTAGGGTAATTAGGCAAGTTATTGTATAACAATGTTTTTTTTTCTATAGACTAGCGAAACAAAATATAGCTTAAAGGGGCTAATAATTTTGACTCTAAAATGATTTTTAAAAAAATTAAAACTGCTTTTATTCTAGTCGAAATAAAACAAATAAGACTTTCTCAAGAAAGAAAAACATCATCAGACATACTGTAAAAATTTCCTTGCTCTGTTAAACATCATTTGGGAATTATTTTAAAAAGAAAAGAATTCAAAAGCTGTGTATTTTTTTTTTTTTGGGGGGGGGGGGGGGGGGGGGGGGGGGTTATTGGGGGTTGGGGTAATAATTCTGACTTCAACTGCATGTACCTAATTGCTCCTGCTGTTGTTGACCTTTGCCTGATTTATGATCATTGTAAATAAATGCATTTGGATTCACACCTCCGTGAAAGCCTCCTTCAGTTACAGTTACTCTGCAGCTTGAGTTTTCTTCAGCACGATCAGCTGTGATAACCACACATTATAGACTTTAACCGCGGCCGTTTATCTGTATCCTCGTCACTCATCGGTGAATAATGCCAGTTTAAGAACTCACTCAACAACGTTAAAAAAACAATCTGGATAATATCTACATTTACTGATTTGCAATAAATACAATGGTTAAATTTTTAAGATGAATCAAATTAATCTTTTGAGTCCATTGAACTTATACTATGTTCAACTGACTTAAAACAACTTGCATAACTTATAAAATTAAGTTAGAACATGATTAACTTAGTTTAATAAGTTACAATGACCTAAAATATATGCTGTTAGGACTAATTGATCATATCATTTTTTACAGCGTACTCATGTTGTTCTGTGCATGTACTTGAGTTTTGTTTGATACATTTAAACAGAGTGTTTTCTTTGACTAGGTAATATTAAATGTACAGTTCATTTATCTGACTGTCTGTATTAAAGGACAAAATTGTATTACAAATAATATATAAATGTAAATATATTTATAAATTGTACATTTAAATATAAAAATTAAGCAGCACAAGAAAAGCATGTCAATGGAAACCATGTATGGAAAATCATTGTTAATGCACTGTGAATGTCACTAAATTATGAAAAAATGTAACACAATCTAAATGTAAATGTTTTAAATGTTTAATATATCTAAATATGCAATTTTGTATATATATATATATATATATATATATATATATATATATATATATATATATATATTTATTTAGTTTAATTTTAAATACTGCAGTTAGTTTCTTAATTTGTCATGACCACTGACAACTTTATTTGAAAAAATGGTTTTAAATAAACAGTAGCATAGTGTAGCATTCTTTGTGATTATTCTTGATCTTTCTTTGGTGCTTTTTAAACCACAACATCAAACCTGGAGCTCTTTTACGAAATTATAGTAAATCCCATTTTAAATTGCAAATTGCAATTAGATTTTTTTCTCCAAATCGTGCAGCCCTATATACTGGCATTGCTGTATGGAGACATTTGGTCCCCACAACAGAGGAATACAAGCCACACACACACACACACACACACACACACACACACACACACACACACACACAAGCATGCACACAAACATATACACATAAATACACACATGAACAAACACACAAGCACATGCATGCATGCGCACACACACATTCACTTGTACAGCTATGGGGACTTCCCATAGATGTAAAGATTTGTATAATGTACAGACATACTCTATATTCTATCCTCCTTCTCCAACCATACACCTAAACCCTACCATCACAGAATTTTTTTCTTTTTTTGCATTTTTTTTTAAAAATACATTAGGTGGGATTTATGAGCCATTTTACTGACAGAGACTAAAAACAAATGTCTACACAAGGTCAAAGTTACTACAGTACATGAAGACATTTGGTCCCCACAAAGTGAGAAATACAAGCCACAAACTCACACACACACGCACCCACACACACGTGCACTTGTCTGGATAATAACACTGCTGACACCCTGCTGTTTAACACAGGCCTAAGGTCTGAGATCCTGCAATTGACAGTGAACTCATGATTAGTGTTTATTTGCAGTCGGAGTTGAGCTCTGCAGTCTGCAGACTATCTACTGTATTAACTCATGTGTGTGTAATAATATTAGGCCTTCGGTTTTGTTCACCTGCAGAGCAAAAGCAGTATCTTGAACCCCTTCAGTGCGGGCTGCAGAGACATGGATCTTAAATAAAAATAGAGCTAGTCTTTAATTAATTCAATTCCATTTCATTGGACGGACTGAGGAAAAAATCATACTTGTTCCTCTGTGTGTGTGTGTTGGAGTAAAAAATGATTTAAACCACAGCATGTTGAATTGGAATTTTAATTGGAGTGACAGAAAGATTAATTTACTGAAACAGTGGAAATGTAACACGTTAACTCTGTTTATTTTGAGTTTAATTAAAACAAATGTAGCATCTTTTTCATCAAGGTCATTAAAAACAGCTAATTCACTAAATCAAATATAAATATTTAACATAATAATAATAATAATAATAATTCCTTACATTTATATAGCGCTTTTCTAGACACTCACAGCGCTTTACATATTGGGGGGAATCTCCTCATCCACCACCAGTGTGCAGCATCCACCTGGATGATGCGACGGCAGCCATTTTGCGCCAGACCGCACACCACACACCAGCTGATTGGTGGAGAGGAGACAGAGTGATGAAGCCAATTATGATATGGGGAGGGTTCGGAGGCCATGATGGACAGAGGCCAGTGGGCAGATTTTGGCCAGGATGCCGGGGTTAAACCCCTACTCTTTCTCGAAGGACATCCTGGGATTTTTAATGACCACAGAGAGTCAGAACCTCGGTTTAACGTCTCATCCGAAAGATGGCGCTCACTGAGCAGTATAGAGTCCCCGTCACTATACTGGGGCATTAGGACCCACACAGACCGCAGGTTGGGCACCCTCTGCTGGCCTCACTAACACCACTTCCGGCAGCAACCTAGCTTTCCCATGTGGTCTCCCATCCAGGTACTGACCGGGCGCAGCCCTGCTTAGCTTCAGTGACATTTACAAATATAATCTTTTATGCTTCTGAAAATGCCTATATTATATGTGTGTGTTCAAACGATGGGAAAGTAGCTATTATGAAAAATTATGCTGGCAGCAAATTTAATTTGATTGTGTTTATTCAAATTTGAATTTTCAAGACATTTTGAATATATATTCTGCATTAAACAAACAAACAAAAAAAGTTCATTCAGTTACATTGTACTTATTATTTCAGGTTCTGAAGAAAAAATAAAGTCAAACGGGTTTGGAATAACATGACCATGTGTTTATGCTGACTAAATATTATTCTTTGGCTAATTTATAACTTTAATTGATTGTTAATCAGCAGCAAACTAATATCAGGGTCAAAAATAAATAGGAGCTTCTGGCAAAAACTGATATGATTAAGACTAAATTAAAATAAGAAAAAAAAAAAAAACTTTCAATGTGTAGCATTATATTTGATCTGTTAAGTTGCATCTTATTACAACACACTTTTATATGGAAAATTTAAATACAGTAGCCAAAAAGAGGTGTTAAGATTCTGAAAACACCAGGTTATTTACTGAAAATATCCTGCTCGAAGATGAGTGTGTGTGTGAGCGTGTGCACTGACTAAATTATTTTATAATAAACAACAAAGTCCTAAAACAATGTAAGAAATTCACTTCAGCTTCAGCTGTTACAACAGGAGTGTTTGCATAAAATGAACCAGCCTAACATCAACAGCATGTTTTACCTGTGTAGCTAGTTTCTGACGTCATATTTCTCAACATAATAAAGCAGCACTATGTCTCTAAATTTATGAGTGGTAGAATAACTTTTAACCAGATGAATTCTGCTGCTGCAGCTATCAAATCTGACTTCTGTCAGCTGAAATTATACTTGCAATTTTGGGTGAGTGACCTGGTACATACAGCTCCACACATCCCCTCTCAGCAGAACCATGGACATATGAAGAAATGTCTGCGTAATAGATCGATCTGCTTTTGTCATGAAGCCATATCAAAGTGAGGTGACCAGGAGTGTTGTTAGCCATAAAGTCCTACTGGAGCTCGGGCCCCCCTCAATATGTATAGAATTATCTTTTGGCTGAGATTTAAATCTGATTGCCAAGAATTAATATTAAGTTAAACCTCCCTGACTCATCATCTCTCGTTTCTGCTTAATACAAAAAGTCCATCTTACAGGAGCCATGTTTAGTCAAAATAAGATCATCATCATATTACTTAAACATTACTTTTGCCGACTTGCAAAACTTACTGTGTGCCGACACCTCTGCATGAAAGGCTGTTACGCCGGTTTCACAATGTATGAGCTAATGTATTTTTTCGCCATGCATTTTAACTATCGGGATTCACACTGGAAACAGGAGCAGCGCACCAAGGGGTGCGTGGGTATGTTTTCTGCGATTAAACTACATTCACAAGCGCTGGTTCAGCATGTGCCCCTGTAAATGGCGTCTAGCAATGCCCCTGGAGGTGACCTTATATCAGCTGTTGTGTTTAGGTAACGCAAAGTTAAATAGTAAAGACATTTTTGGCATTGGCTTTAAGTAACCATTTGTATGTCTGTTTTGACATGCAACAATGCTTAATTTGAGATGGATCTCGCCGGATCCTGTTCCAGAAAATGTCAGATATTCGTGTTTTGCATTCTGGTATTTATTTTAATCGATCCGGCAATAAATTGTGCATGGTGAATACGTGCGTGTTTGTGTGTGAGAGAGAATGTGAATGAGTGGAAGTGGAGGCTGTGTGTATTGTCTGTGCGCGCACACAACGGTATCATCATGTGCAAGTTAAAGCAAAAGTTACGTTTAATTATTGGCCTTCAACAATATTTTTAACCAATCATCTTTCTTACGTTTATAATCACTCTCATTGGTTGGTGATTGCTTTGCGCACAGTGAGCAGCAAAAATAAATAATGCCACAGTAGCCTCCCTAAATAATATTAATATTTTCAAAATGGCAAAGAGACAGCAAAGCATATTTTCTCTTTTTTTAAAAAAAAACACAAGTACTGTAAATCTGATAATGAGCCTGATCAAGAGAGATCCCAAGAAGATGAAACTGTGTCCCTGAATCAGGATAGCGGGAGACAGAAGCAAAGCGATCTCAAGTCAGCCAGAAACAAATGACAGATTAGGTAACTGTGAATCTCCTTAAAGATTAGACAGAGTGACTCATTTAATTATTATTGTTAGTTGGAAATGTCAGAGGTGTTAGTAAACTGAAAAACTATATTTCATAAGAGTTTTGTTTTGAAGACGCATGTGTTTTAGCCACGATTGACCCATATATGGCACAAAATAAGAAAAGACCGTTCTGATATTTGATGTTTTTTGCGCTGCCATTGTTAAATGACGTCATGTTCCAGGAAAACTGAAATTGTGTGGTAGACGTCGGTCACGGTAACTTTTATTTCTTAGTTTTGTTATGGAAATGATTCATTTACAAATTAAGTACTGACACACAAGATCTAAAAAGGAATTTTCCAGTCTGTTTGTCTACATGTCTGACCTGTTATTTAAATAAAGCAAACATACAATAGTGTCGAAAGTATGAACATTATGGCTGCATGATTGTGTTGACAACTTATTTATTTATTTTTTCAATGATAAAAATCACACACTTTCCAAAAAATGCTATTGTGTTTTTGCGATACTGGAATTTGGAACTTTGATATGATACCTTGAAAAATATCAGTATTCTATACTATTTTCAATACTGCGAGGAACCTACGCACCAACCCCCCTCCATTATATGTTGACACTTATCGATATTTTTGACAAAAAGAAATCTCCCAACTTTTTTCGAAACTGGGATTGAACAATACGCAATATATACAAAAATACAAGATCAAACAGTTTTTGCAAAACATGCACTAATGTCTTCCACAATGGTCTACACCGAATTTCAGTGAGGAATAACATGATATGTGCCATTTCAAGCTTAATCCAGCTAGCCAACAGGCCACAAGTTAATTTGCTCCTGTGGTACTTTAGGGATTCCAGGGTCCATGAAAGAGTAATTTGATTCACAGATGACGTTTAGCTCAAGATAAATGCAATTAATCAGCATATTAAACACAGTTAGCCCATTGCTAATGCGGTTTAGGCCAAGACTAGGTTAAATCTCCGCCCAGTAAACTTCCAAATTTAAATGAATGGAGCCTTGGAGCCAGTTGGTGTATTAGCATGACAGGGGATTAACATGACGACATGTGAGCTGGCATGCTAATGCTGTAGTGACAGGCTATGGTCAGTTAGCATTAGCTAGCGTTAATGATACCTCACGGATGTGTGAAATGCAATTATATCCCAACCGCATCATTTGCGGAATAACTCCATATGGTCTGAAACACGTGTGTGTGTGTGTGTGTGTGCATGTGTTTTGAGAAGGTCCATTTATGTTAAGTGCAACAAGCATGTGTGTTTCATCTGGACTCTGAACTAGGACAAGCTCCGCCTGTTCCACGATCTATGATTGATTCATACCCCGAAGTGTTTGGGAGCCCGGTCAACAAACCATATGTCCTACACAAATGCAACAAATCCTAGCCCAAATTAAAGTAATTCTTGATCAAAAACACAAAGGCCATAAGTATTCTGGACAAAACAATCCTCCCCCCTAATGAATCTTTTGGCAAACAGGACCTGACCCAAAAAAAGCTGGTCACAAGTAATCAAGGCCCACATTTGGATCCATTTGGATTTTGCATCATAATGTAGTAACACAAGCCTGGTCTGAATGAAGCTCAGCTAAATGAATCCAGCCCTACAGTGAAAACTGATTGAGAGGGAAAGCTGGTTTTCCCACCAGGATTTTACCCGCCAAAGACTTCCTGGATCCACCAGCATTATCACACTGCAAGACAACCAAATTTTAATCCACTTTATAAATGTACAATTTTTTATTTTTACATTTTGGTCATTAAATAAATAAAGCAAGATAGCATTTAATACCTTAAAGGCATACTTAAACCAAAACTGAAAATTCTCTCATCATTTACTTACTCTTACTTTACCTGTTTCAAACCTGTGTTAATTATTTTCTTCTTTTAAACAAGAAAGAAGATATTTTGAAGAAAGCTGAAAACAATTAGCCATTGACTATCAACATATTTGTTTTTCCAGTTTACATTCAACAGGTTTTTTTTTTTTTTTAAATATATTCTTTGGTTTCAAAAAAGAAGAAAGAAACTCAAAGGTTTGGAACCACTTGAGGGTAAGTAAATAGTGATTAATTTTTCATTTTTGGGTGAACTAACTTTTTAATATAGCAAGAATGTAAATTAATATTCTCAGGCATATTAAGAACAAGGATCATTTAATGAAATATTAAAAGTCTCCAAACACAAATTAATTATCATTTTGAATCTTTAAACTTCACCGCTTTTATTTAAACCATTAGAGTTTACTCATTTGTCACCCAGAAATTTTCAAAATTTAGTTAAAATATACTTTAAAATGCAATGTACATTTAGTATGATCACATATTGCATTATGCATGTTTATAAATGCAGGTTAGAATACAGATTTCCCTTTTTGCCAAAATATATCTGTTATACAGAAAGGCAATGGCTTGTTACACTGAATGATGCTTTGACAATACAACAATATTGGTATTGTTTTATCCCTAGTCTGTATCGAGCTACTTTTAATAGCATTCAGCAGATTATTAAAATAGTAATTTAGATCAATAACAAATTAATAAAACAGTTATATTCAGGGCTTGACATTAACTTTTTTGATCACTAGCCACTGTGGCTATTTTCCGACATTTTTACTAGCCACAATTTTGTTGTTGGGAAAATATATTTCATAAATATGACTTTGACATGCTAAAATTACATGATTTAGATTTTGTGTTATGTGCATGCCTCCTCATTCATTTCATTTTTTTGTGTGTTGTGAATGAGCTTGCTCAATGTCCATGAGCAAATGTGTCATGATTTCATAGTGTTGTATTACAATTAGTTTTTTATTTTACATGACTTTTCAGAGCTCAAAATTAAGGATTTACCAAATTTATCTCTAACCATAGCAAACATAAATAAATATTTATTTATTATACACAAATTTTAAATGTGTCAAAACAAGCTAAATATAGCTGTATACTATGTATATAGCTGTGTACTTTGTATTTAACAAAACATTTCTTAAAAAAACAAAACAAAAAAAAAAACAATTGACATTTAAAAAATAACTATTGTCATGTATCTAAAACCATTCTCAGTAATCTGTCCTGGCTAAAGGTCCCAGATCACCAGTTAACTACACATAAATGAGGAGTTAATCTCCCATTTAAGCAATGTTATTGTAAAAAAATGATAATTAAAACATTTTAACAACATTTTAACTGTAAGCAGAAGAAAGCAGGTGAAAAACATACCGTGTGTGATAATGAAAAGATGATAATTCGCACAAGGTTAACGTTAGGCCCATTAATAATCTGTTCAAAGGATGGTTACAAAAAGACAAATCTGGAGCTCTTGAAAGCAGCAAGACTGTGGGTGCACGAGCATAACTTTTTGTCTATAGTCTATTTGAAAGAGAACCGATTACACCAATTGCGTTTCTAGGCACGGTCGCTTCACGCAAGGAAATGGGAGCGTGCACGCATTTTAAACAGTCACGTGCATCACATCAGCTGTTAGAGCGAATGATCATCATTTGGTATTCACTTGGTTTCTTTTGATCGCATGGACACAATTAGTTTAGTCGTGCTCAGGGGCGGACTGGCCAAAGGGAGTAACGGGACACCCCCCTCTTCACTTACCGATCGCCGCACCACACTCTCTCCAAATTTGCAGTTTATGTGTTTTTATGATTTTAGTTTTTCTTTTTTTTCATTTCTTTACGCTTTTGCATTGCATTATAGGACCTTGATATGTTTTCCAACAACTTTTAACTTTGAAAAGTAAAAAAAAAACTTAAAATAAAAAATAAAAACTTGTAATAAACTGCCAGTTTTCTGTTATTTTACAGATTTATTTATCTATGTATTATTTTTATATTACTTCAAACTAATAAAATGTCAATAAATGTCACTTTGTTAAACTGTAGAGTTGAATTTTTAACATCAAAAGTTGATAGAGCAGAGATCAAGGTTCAAAAATGCAACTCACAGCCATAAATAAATGGAAAACACTTGTGAATCATAAAATACACAAACTGTTTTTTTACAGTGTATGTAAATTCTAATGGTTAAAAAAAAATATGTGTAAATAACCATTCCACAATATTTTGAAATATCTGCTGCATACTTACACATGATATTTTAAAATCTGTAAAATATAAAAATGAACTTCCATGATTTGCATATATTGCCATATTGCATAGCTGCCATATATCGGATTTCTATATGGGAATACTCTGTTTGCCAACAATAATGACATTATCATGGGTATTTCGGGTGGGAAATCCCCTCAGTGGTCTCTTATAAACTTGTGACATTGGGAGGGGGGACTCTTTGTCCAGAAAGAGCAGAAACCTATTAGGCTGAGAAAAGCAATGCAATGCAATCCTCAAAATATTTCTTGTCTCCTTGCTAAGTGCTGCTCCAGCTACTGGGTTTGGGATACACTATACTGGGATACACATATTTGCCAGTGCTTAACATTCCTCATTTATCTGAAATATAAATAAGATGCTCAGATTACCTATACAGTGATAATGCAATTCAGTTTAATGAGTGATCCTGTGGTGTAACAGAGAATTTGCATTATGATGAATAACAAAAACAACACCCTGACTAAACAGCTACTTTTTTTTACTGATTTAGTAAGCTATTAACGGTACACCTATACTGACAGTGAGCTTAGCCTTTAAAATGAATCTCAATTATTCTCAACGTCTACTTATTTCAGTTTTAGTACGTTTTTAGTTATTTAAAAGTATGTCGATTTTTAAATTCATGTCATTTTTTGTTGTAATTGTGTTGTATTTATTAATGTGATACATTTTTATAAATCAACAATTAAAAATAGATATATATTTTTAAAGTATTTATATCAATACATTTCAGCATTTTATGTTGTATTATATGACCCATTCTGGTATTTGCATCAAATTAAATACACAAACAAATATTTATATATACAACAAATATTAAAAACAAAATAAATGTCAGCTTAATTATTGGTTAAATAATATTCCAATCTTCAAAATGTCTTTTGTTATTATTTTACATCTTTGTATACGAATATAAATACCACCTAAAAAGGCAACCAACACTTTTTTCTGCTTTAGACACCTGAATTACCTATAAAACTAATTGTGAATTCTGAACAAACACGTGTCCTTTGTGTCTCTTTCGCTGAAAAACAGGGTCTCTGTCTGCAGGAGTGTTTTTGGGGCGACCGCAGCCTGTTGAAAGCAGCTGGTGGTTAGGCTACCCTTGGCACTCAGCCCGAACCGCATTGAATAACACATATACATACATTCACACACACATACACACTCTGCATTCCATCACTGATCATCTCTGCACACACAGGCAAAATATCCTCCAGACACATTCGGCAGAGCCTTAACCCAGCACCTGGCCTATGCTGTATGTGTGTGTGTGTGTGTGTGTGTGTGTGTGTGTGTGTGTGTGTGTGTGTGTGTGTGTGTGTGTGTGTGTGTGTGTGTGTGTGTGTGTGTTAGAGCATGGCCATTTGCAGCTAACTTAAATGTGAACTCTGCACGTCTTTGATATTTCAAAAAGTTTCAAAAGTTTTACTTTGTGCGCATGATTAAAACATCACAGTTTCCATCCCATGTGTTCAAGAGAGAGTAAAGAGAATAAAAATGGTCACTTCATGGGAAAATATAGCATGATGTATGAATATAAAAAAAATAAAGCTTCTGCAAGCTGAGAAACCATTTTAGCTCTATTACCCTCCATAGTAAAAAGTTGCACCTCAGAGAGACAGATGACACACTAACTAACTCTGTCATGTTATCTTGAGTTTGGAGGTGCTTCATGATGTGTGTGAAAATGATTGTGTAAAAATGTTGTCGGAGGTAACTATACAAAGTGTTTTTTGAAGATGGATTTTTGGAGAGGTGTTTGCAGATTTATTAAATCTAGATTTAAGATGAGATAAGATCACTAGTTTCACTAGTAAATCCAGCTCAATCACACGGTTTGTTGAGGCAAAATCCTGACTTTTTATGATGCACATCAAGGAAGTCACAACATGTTTTCATTAGGGATGTCTCGATCAGGTTTTTTTGCCCTTGAGTCAGAGTCCGAGTCATTTGATTTTAACTATCTACCGATGCCGAAACCCAATCTAATACTTACATAATACATACATAATACATAATACAAATTATAAAGAAGAGCGAAGAAACAGATCCATGATGTTCCTTATTTTTGATTTAATTCACCTTATTTTAACATTCAACAACTCCGTTAACAACAGAGCACTTCTGTGAGGTAGTTTGAACAATCAAGTAATAAATAACATCAATTCTTCACTTTTAGACTTTAGTGCAACAGTAAACATAAAAAAAAATATATATAAAAACAAATAGCAACTCAACTTAAAATACCCGGCAGGCATGAAAACAAAACAACAAAAAAATGAAAGTGCCACAGTGTTTGCAAAGGCATTTAACCAATAGCAACTCTGTAGCGGGCCTGATTTCCAATAACGTGATCGGATCTGGAAATCCCTAGTTTTCATGCACATCTCTTTTATTAGTTAAAAAATATCTGAAAAAAATTCTGAAAACTTTTTTTTTTTTTATGCACACCTTAGTGTTTCTCTTTAGCATTTTTAATGCTATGTCTTAAAATGCACAAAAAAATGCATCAAAATTTACACTGTAAAAAATATCGGTCAATTATCAGTTTTCCATATTTTGTGATTCATGTTTTTATTTTTCCTAATTTATTTATGCTTTTGATTTGCATTATGGGAGCTTGATCTTTCTTCCAACATCATTCAACCTTGAAAAGTTAGAAAATTTGACTTTTATTAACATTTTTAATAGTTTAAAATGATATATTGTCTGAGTTGGTGTATATTACGGTACAAAAACCTTATAATAAACTGCCGTTACAGATTTATTTCTCTACTGTTACTTGTACATTAAATTATTTCAAACTACTAAAATGTCATTAAAAGTCACTTTGTAAAACTTAAGAGTTGAAGTTTCAACATCAAAAGTCAACAGAGCAGAGATCAACCGGCCATAATGCAATTTACATCCATAAATAAATGGAAAACACAAAATACATAAGCTGTTAATAAACAGATCTTTTTTTTTTTTACAGTGCAGTTACTGTCCACTCGATCAAATTACTGCCATAATTTGTCATCTCTGTTAAGAAGTTTGAGCTAAAATAAGAGAGATCTGGTTTGGTTCTGGAATTAAGACACAAACCATACCGAATGATCATTTATATTTAACTATTCTAACTGATTTTCGAGCATCTTGGTGACTTAAAATGTTAGTTGAAAATTATGTTATTAATTACGCACCCTCATGTAGTTCCAAAGCCCCAAGACATTAATTAGTCTTCGGAGCACAAATTAAGAAATTTTAGGTGAAATTTGAGTGCTCCATCTTCCACTGACAGACAAAAAACACACAAAAAAACTTCCTCAAAACAGATCATGTGTCTTCAGTGGTTCAATCAGAATATTATCAAGCTCTGATAATACTCTTGGGTGCACATAAATTAAATAGAACTACTTTTGAACGAGTTGAACCGTTGCCGTCTATGGAGGATGAGGGAGCTCTCAGATTTCATCCAAAATAACTCAATTTGCGTTCCGAAGATGAATGAAGGTCTCAGGAGTTTGGAACGACATGAAGGTGAGTAATTCATAACAGAATTTTCATTTTTGGGTGAAATAACCCTTTAAAACGTTTAGAAAAAGTTTGTAGGGTGCTTTTTTCTTCTTCTCCTCTCTTCCCAGCACCTCCAGTCCATCAAGATCACTCCATCAGCAAGCCACTTACAGCTCATTTTCTATCCACCCAAGCATATTTTTCTTCCCCTCCCTCTATTTATGTCTTTCATCCCTCAAAACCATCTCTCCCTCACTGGCTTTCTATTACGCGCCTATCTTGTTCTGATAGCGCTCTATTCTTCCACTTTTTCCATCTCTTTCTGTCTCTTACTCTCATTACATTGCCAGTAGCCGAAGATGATGTTTGCAGGCTTGTGATCTTGACCCTAATATGCTAAATGTCTGTGCCTGCGGGGTCTGTCTCGTATCTCTCTTTTTCACTTTTGGACAGAAGGCAGAATCCAGATCTCGGCTAAAGCACATATCCAGATTACAAATGCACAGTGTTCCATTTAAGCCAGAGAGGTTAGCACGTCAGAGGATCCTTCGAGATAAAAGATGCAGACAAGAAAAAAGAAAAAGTCACTGTGGACACAAAGCCATATTTGGTCACTTTAGGCAGCGCTTCCGTTTTTTTTTTTTAACATCAGTATGCTTTTAGGATTATTGAGTCCAAAATGACTATGCAAAATCTCTGAACAGATGCCAGCATTAATATTTCATATCAACAGCTAAGTGTGATACTTATTTTAATGAGTCTGTGTGCCATTTGCTACTCGTTTCTGTAAATTAGATGTTAAAGATTTTCTTTAACAGTTAATTATTATATATAAACTGAAATATGAAGATTTGCACTAAATTTTAAATGTTATATAAATTTTAAATGTTATATAAATGTTAAATGTTATTTCAAACCTCATGCAGACCATGGGAAAATGACTTAAATAGATTTTCCTATTTGTACAGATTTTCTTTTACTACAAATAGAACTATTATATTAACAGGGGGATCCTTCATTTCAGAAGTTTCTTCATTTCATGATTCCTAAATATAATAAATTAATTAAATGTAATAAATCTAAACCATTATAAAAAATTTAATATTTTTGTTTAGGAGCAAGACATTTTTCACATTTTTTCTTCTGAAAAAAGTCTTTTTTCCCCTTTTAGTTTGTCTGGAATAAAAGCCATTTGAATTTTTTTATTTAGATTTTTTATTAGGTCCATATTATTAGCCCCCTTTTTTCCGATACATAACTACAGAACAAACTACTGCTGTCCATTGACATCCGTAATTAACCTAACTCAGTTAAATTAATTACTAACTTAACCTAACTTAATTAAGCTAATTTAGTTATCCTAGTTAAGCCTTTAATTTCCACCTTAAGCTTTAAACTAATATCTTACAAAATAGCAACTAAAATATTATGTACTTTACTGTCATCTTGGCAAAGACAAAAAGAATCTAGAAATTAGAAAACTAGGTTGAAAAAAAATCATCTCTCTATTAAACAGCACTTAAAAAATATATATTTTTTAAATGATAATTTTACAAGGCTAATAATTTTGATGTCAACTGTAGGTTTAGGTATTTCAGGAACATAACAAAAAGGTTTAAAATAGCCTAAAGTGTTTTTCCTCTTTTCTTTGGTCCAGTTTGTGTCCCATTCAGAACACACACAGCCAAAGTACCTTTAAGGCAAGTCTTTCACTCGGCTTTCACTGTATCTTTGAAACGCCTCTCGGGCATGATGCTCGGGCATTCTCTCTGAATGGGGAAACATCAAATTCTCCAAAACTGTTTGCCAAGTTTCTGATTAAATTACATATTTGAAATCATCAATAAAATTAACAACTATCTTATAAGTTTAGTTTCTAAACGTCAGAATAAAAAAAAATCTGCATATTTTCAGGTTGCTCGAGCTAATGCACATGTGCACTTAAAAAAAAAACGAGATCACGACACCAACCTCATTTATAGCCGTTCTACATAATATCATCCTCTGGCTAATGCTTTGGCTGAACGCGCTGCTCCTCTGAAGTAATTTACAACTTGGTCTTGATGGTGAATCTCCTCCAGAAACGACAATGCCTGTTTACAAGTTTGTGGGGGTTTGAGTAATTGCTGCCATGTGATGTGTGTTTGACAGGATGGACTGTACTTTGTTCGTTTTATACAGATTACAAAACCAAAAAACTTTTGTTTTCAAGTGCACTTGCTTAATTTAACAGTACAGATTTTAAGCTTTATTTGGATATATTTCTTATGTCTGTGAATAAGTATTCGCTGAGATTCCAGTGTGTTTGTTGACCACCAAACTGTTGCAAAAGCACACGTCTGGTCCAGCAATTGATGATTGGCTCCTGTACTAGTATAGGCAGGGTTCCATTTGCCATAATGATCATTACACTTGTCCCCATTGAAAACTATAAGAGTGCCATATCTTGTGTATTCTATAGTCTTTGACACAGCCAAAAATAATCAGCTTGGTATTAAGCACTAAATGAGCACTTCAAACATTTGTTGTGATTGTTTAGAGCCATGTTTAGCAGTCTGACATGAAAATGCGATGAGCAGCGATACACAAGAGACATGTAAATTCTGAGCTTTCATACAGCATTACTTTAGAGAACTATATATGCTTTAAAACACTGACAATGTGTCATTGTTAAGTTCTCTGTTTGATCCGAGCAAAACAACTCCGAAGCATGCTGATTTACAACACTTCAGCCTTCAGATCGCGCCAACCAACTCTATTTCAGAAAGCCGGCATGTTCTCACATTGTACCACACACCCCCTCATCTCTAAAACCGTGAGCTTGTAAAAATCAATAACATGGAAAAAACATGCTCAGAAGAAGCCAGACAAGTCATAAAAGAAAGACATCTTACAGAATGAAAAACAAACACAAACAGCTGCTCAGCGAGCATATGCTCGTAAATATCACACGCTGGACAAGGAGAAAAAAAAAAAAAAAGAGGGGAAGGAAAGGCTTTATCCGAGCTATGACATCCAAAGAAAAAAAAGCTATCAAGCACTTGTTAAATACAAATCAGACATTCAATATCCTGGTATTTTCACTGTGCTCTCTTTTTTCTCTCTCTCTCTTTTGAACACAAACACACACACACACACAAAGTTGGCTACGATCCAGACACACTATTACGGGAAATGCGAAGAGGAAACGGAGATCAATAGGCTAATCAATGAGACAGTGTGACAGAAAAAGGGGTTGTGTGTGTAAGAGCGCGAGTGGAACACTAGAAGGGAGATTTAGAGGTGAAACCAACAAGCTTGTTAAAGTTGTGTAGCTTTTAAAGGAACGAGCCGTAATAACAATCAAAACAAAGCTAAATAGAACACTTAATTAAAACGCTACATCTCCCTAGTGTCAGTGAGAAAGAGCTAGCATTTAGCACTAGTTTGCTTGTTTACGAATTGATATTCGGGGAAGCGGTGCTCTGAAATGATACTGGTTAATTATCATCCTTATTATTTAAAAACTGCACATTTTTTGTCTGCACGACCATCCTAGCTCTGGAATGTCACAGTAATGAATGTGGATTAATAAAGAGAACTGCTTGTTTGTTTTTTATGGCTGTAGGAAGAACACAACACAACATTTTTTTTGTTTTTGTTAGTTTGACTCCACAATGTGGTTTATAGTTGAACCGTTTTTTCAAAAATAATCTCACAATCATCAAATCAATTGTCATGTTTCATAGTCAAAATGTACACTCACCAGCCACTTTATTAGATACACCTTACTAGTACTGGGTTGGATCCCCTTTTGCCTTCAGAACCGCCTTAATCCTTCATGGCATAGAATCAACAAGGTACTGGAAATATTCCTCAGAGATTTTGCTCCATATTGACATGATAGCATCACACAGTCGCTGCAGATTTGTTGGCTGCACAACCATGATGCGAATCTCCTGTTCCCCCACATGTCAAAGGTGCTTTATTGGATTGACATTTGGTTACTGTGGAGGCCATTTGAGTACAGTGAACTCATTGTCATGTTCAAGAAACCAGAGATGATTCGCACTTTATGACATAGCGCGTTATCCTGCTGGAAGTAGCCATCAGAAAATGGTACACTGTGGTCATAGAGGGATGGACATGGTCAGCAACAATACTCAGGTAGGCTGTGGCGTTGACACAATGCTCAATTGGTACTAAGGGGCTCAAAGTGTACCAAGAAAATATCTCCCCCACCCATACACCACCACCAGTCTGAACCGTTGATACAAGGCAGGATGGATCCATGCCTTTATGTTTTTTGATGTCAAATTCTGACCCTCCCATCCAAAAGTTGCAGCAGAAATCGAGAGTCATCAAACCAGGCAACGTTTTACCAATCTTCTATTGTCCAATTTTGGTGAGCCTGTACCATACTACGTTCAAAGTCACTTAAATCACCTTTCTTCCCCATTCTGATGCTTGGTTTAAACTGATCGTCTTGACTATGTCTGCATGCCTAAATGCACTGAGTTGCTGCCATATGATTGGCTGATTAGAAATATGCGTTAACGAGCAGTTGGACAGGTGTACCTAATAAAGTGGCTGGTGAGTGTATAGTATATATCCTACTATAATCAACAGCAAAAAGTATGATGAAATGTGAAAGCACACCCCATAGGCGAGGCATCAGAGGGCTCAACGCTATCTCACGGCAATTCGTAACTTTTTGATTTAGTGGCTACTTTGTATGAATTTGTGCAATTCAGTAAGATTTGATGTTTCCCCAATGACATTGAGTTTAAGGATGGGGTTTGGTGCCATGTTTCCTATTATTTAAAAATGTTCTTACGGCTAAACTTGTATGAATTCGTATTAATTAGCCACTTAACTGACATAATGTAATATAGTTATGTTTCCTCATGAGATCAGACTGGGTCATATCGTACTGTAACATGATCAAAAATGTAATTCATTCATTCAGTTTCCTTTGGCTTATTCTCTATTTCAGAGGTTGCCACAGTGGATCGAACCACCAACTATTCCAGCATATGTTTTACACAGCGGACGCCCATTTAGCCACAACCCAGTACTGGGAAACACCCATACCCACTCATTCACACACACACACACACACACACACACACACACACACACACACACACACACACACACACACACACACACACACACACACACACACACACATGTTTGTTTTTGTGAAAAGTGGGTACATTACATAGGCTTCCATTCATTTTATACAGATCAAACCGTATATTATATTGCCCTCACCCCACCCTACCCCTAAACCCAACCATCACAGGAGACAGTGTCCAGTTTTACTCCCTGAATAAACTCATCCTGTGTGATTTAGAAGCTTTTTGAGAAGTGAGGACGTCACCAATGTCCTCATATTTCACCTGCTTTTTGTAATACCTGTGTCATACCCATGTCATTATACAGATTTGTGTCCTGATATGTCACAAAAACACGTACACACACACACACACACACACACACACACACACACACACACACACACACACACACACACACACACACACACACACACACACACACACACACACACACACACACACAGTCATACTCTATGGGCAAATTTAGTTTATTCAACTCACCTATACTGCATCTATTTGGACTGTGCAGCCAGGAGGAAACCTACAAACATGCAAACTCCAGAAATGCCAACTGGCCCAGCTGGGACTCGAACCAGTGACCTTTTTGCTGTAAAACAACAGTGCTAACCACTGAGCCACCGTGCCACCCTAGCATAAATGTTATCTAATGACAAATAAGTACAAGACAAAATAAAATATATTCTTAATAATCTAAAATAAGCAACTTTTTATTATAATAAATACTTCCAAAATGTACACGTTAAATGATTTTTGAGTTTGATAATAAACCACAATGATAATGTCACAAAATAGCATACTGCAGCTTTAACATCAGCACATTGTAATACAAAGTTACAACATTTAGATTAGTGTCTTCTACTAGTTATTGAAGCATTAAAGAACTGTCTAAAATGATAAATAACTGACTGTAAATTAAATTAAAAGCAGATGTGTCTCATTTTAAACAAATACAAATACTCAAGACGAAAAATTTTCCTCTGGTTAAACGTTGAACGATGTTCAAAACAGCATTCTGTGATATAGCAAGTAAACACCAACAGCTTTTTAATGCTAGAATGTGTGGAAATGCTTAAACCACTTGAGTTAGAGCTATTCCTGCTTACCTCTACATGGCATTTTAAACTGACCATTATACTGGTCTATCTACCAGTGGCGTATATGTCAGGTAAATGAGTAAGTGCTATAAACAATAAACTAAGACTTATTAATAAACTAGTCACTAATCTGCTGACTTATCCTAAAGGATGGTACACTTGATTCTTCTTCTGCGGCCCAAAATAACCATTTTTTCATAGCGCGAAGAACATTTGAATAGTCTAAACAGCTTTTTTTTACATTAAAAATAATATTTTGTGGAATGTAAAGGTTCTATGGATGTTAAAGTTGCCAATATTACTACTACTAATAAAAAGAACATTCTTTTAAGACAGAGTATGGGTGTTTGCATCAGGTAATTCCAAGCAGCTTCCATGTTGTATTGTTGTGAGGAGAGACAATGACGCACAGGCTAAACATAGAGCTCAGGTGTGCACACTGTCTGCCCTACCTGTCAGCGGTTACCATGGAAACACCTAGAGATGAATCACCTCACTTCCTGAGCTGAACGAGGTCACTATTTAGCCACTTCTGAGAGGACGTTAATGGGACAACCTCTGCTCCCTCTGGTGCCGTATGTTCCCCAGTCCACCTCAGACCTGATGACGCAGCACTTCTCCTTCAATATGAGCAAACTGCGCTTTCTACAGGAAATACTAGACACCGAGAAGTCAAAAACCAAAAACGGCAAGTCAGAGTTGTTTATGTGTGCGTAATACAATCACTTTTTTTTTTCTTACTTGCCCCTTGTAATAGACAGGTGTGATCTCAGGAGACAATTATATTCCTTTATGTAGTACTAACCTTGAAAAAAGATATATTTACAAAAAAGTATTACATCAAGTATAGATATGCATAAATATACACAAATAGATGATTAAATATTCATAAATTAATAAAACTGCAAATAAAATCTATATATTCTTTTATATTTTAATTCTTGTATACATGTATACACTGACCGGCCACTTTAGGTACACCTGTCCAACTGCTCGCTAACGCACATTTCTAATCAGCCAATCACATTACAGCAACTCAATGCATTTAGGCATTTAGACATGGTCAAGTCGATCTGCTACCAAGCATCAGAATGGGGAAGAAAGGTGATTTGTGTGACTTTGAACGTGCCATGGTGGATGGTGCCAGACGGGCTGGTCTGAGTATTTCAGAAACTGCTGATCTACTGGGATTTTCATGCACAACTATCTCTGGTCATAGAAGCTGACAGCTTCGAGCTGATAGAAAGGCAACAATAACTTAAATAGCTGCTCGTTACAACCGAGATATGTAGAAGAGCATCTCTGAACATACAATACGTCGAACCTTGAGGCAGATGGGCTACAGCAGATGCTGCGACATTCGGATGGCAGGGTCAGAATTTGGCGTCAACAACATGAAAGCATGGATCTATCCCTGCCTTGTATCAATAGTTCAGGCTGGAGGTGGAGGTGTAATGGTGTGGGGGATATTTTCTTGGTACACTTTGTACCCATTAGTAGCAATTGAGCATCCTGTCAACACCACAGCCTACCTGAGTATTGTTGCTGACCATGTCCATCTCTTTATGACCACAGTGTACCCATCTTCTGATGGCTACTTCCAGCGGGAAACGTGTCGTGTCATAAAGCGTGAATCATCTCAGACTGGTTTCTTGAACATGACAATGAGTTTACTGTACTTAAATGGCCTCCACAGTCACCAAATCTCAATCCAATAAAGCAACTTTGGGATGTGGTGGAATGTGAGATTTGACAAATATGCAGCAACTGCGTAACGCTATCATGTCAAAATGGACCAAAATCTCTGAGGAATATTGCCAGTACCTTGTTGAATCTATGCCACGAAAGATTAAGGTAGTTCTGAGGGCAAAAGAGGGTCCAATCCGGTACTAGTAAGGTGTACCTAATAAAGTGGCCTGTGAGTATATATCATGTAAATCATGTATATATTATTTTATCTTTTTCCCCAAGTTCTGTTTATAGGAGAGTTTTTTTTCTCAACACATTTCTAAATACAATAGTTTTAATAACTCATTTCTAATAACTGATTTCTTTTATCTTTGTCATGATAACAGTACAGTTTAAAAAAATGAAAACTGCTTTTAGGGCGGCACGGTGGCTAGGTGGTTAGCCCTGTCCCCTCACGGCAAGAAGGTCGCTGGTTCGAGGCCAGTTGGCATTTCTGTGTGGAGTTTGCATGTTCTCCCCGTGTTTGCATGAGTTTCCTCCAGGTGCTCCGGTTTCCCCCACAGTCCAAAGATGTACGCTATAGGTGAATTGAATAAACTAAATTAGCTGTAGTGTATGTGTGTGAATGAGTGTGTATGGGTGTTTCCCAGTACTGGGTTGAGGCTGGAAGGGCATCCGCTGCGTAAAACATATGTTGTAATAGTTGGCAGTTCATTCTACTGTGGCAACCCCTGAAATAGAGACTAAGCCGAAGGAAAATAAATGAATAAAAACTGCTTTTATTCTAGCCAAAATAAAACAAATAAGACTTTCCTAGAAGAAAAAATATATATAGAAAATACTGTGACAAATTCCTTGCTCTGTTAAACATCATTTGAGATATATTTGAAAAAGAAAATATATATAATATACAGTATATATATAATATATACTATATATATATCACAAGAGGGCTAATAATTTTGTATATATAACTGTACATACAGTATAATAAATAATACATATTTGCATGTGTATTTACATATATTTCTCTATTTATTTTTATCCATTCAATTGTTATTCTATTATTAATTTGTTATTTTTAATTGATAAATTATTCTTAGAAGCAGTGATTTATGAACATGTAATTTGACATGCCTTTAAAAGGATGTTAAAGGCGACTAGTTCATAGAAGCACTGAACAAACAGAAAGGCTCATTAAATGAATCATTAAACAAATCAGTGAACAAATCAGACCAAGCTTTTTTGGGGGTAAAAAGAATTCAAAATATTTGGCCGACTGTGAAGTGTGTGTTTGTGTCTCCACATGTTTCTATCAGTACGTGTCAGTCATTTGACAGAGTTTTCTCTGGTTTCAGCGTGTCTGTGCGCCACATGGAGACTCCTGTTTGTGCTGATGTTGTGTGTCTTCGGGGTGTGTGGATCTGCTGGCACTGAAACTGCTCGCAGTGAATGAATGCCAATGTGGACATGTAGTCATTACCCTCTCCTGGCCTGGCAATGATGTGGTTAGTGTAGCGTAGCCTATAGCCTTGAGCCTGACCATCAGAGCACCTGCACAGCCCAGCATGTGTGTTACTGCCTGCCGCTTGAGCAGAACGTGAAGCTTTCCTAATGCTCTTCTCTATCCTTCAGCTCGATACTGCATCATTACACCTTTACCAAAAAGCGCTTCAACGGTGACACTCTCATAAAAACATGATACAGCATGTATGATAGTCATAATGCTTCTAGAATATATGGCTCAATAGCCTTCACATGCTATATATAGAGAGAGATTAATCAAAATGGCATGGTTTTGGTGTTGTATGTATAATAGAAAATGGAAATATGGCAACAAAACACTCACTAACGTGCTTTATAGTTAATATTAAGAAGCCATAAGAGACAACTGCTACTTTTTAATATTATTAATAAATGTCAGTTTATTTTGTTTGCCTGTCACATTTATAAGGAATGGACATTTTCAAGTGTTACCAGCAATTCATCAAAAATGAATCAAAACATTAAGAGTTTATTTGCAAAAACAGATAACTAAGTTTTAATAATTTTCATGTTTTTATGTTGTATATTGATAGATTAGAATTACAAAAAATTCATATGGAATGTACAAAAAAACTGAGTTTTTTAGAATAATGGGTTATTTTTTTATTATAATTTTATTATTTAGAATAAAAAGAAAATATGTTTTTATACTGTGTATAGTCAAAGACTATAAAATACACAAGACATGTCACTCGTATAGTTTTGAATAGGCATGGGACGTTTTCAAGGTATACCGTGGTTTGGAAAAGTCAAGGTTTTAAAACCGCCCAAATTTTCCGCTATACCGTTCCTAAGGTATGTGTAAGATTTTTTTTATTTACGTTTATTTTTAGTTTTTTAGCACAACAGTGTCTCCAGCAGAAAAGATATCCAAAGATGCCATTTTAAATTGTAAAGACATCTGTGTTTTAGAAGCTGATGAAAACAGCAGAAGTCAATGATTCATTTGAATTATTTAGCCTGACATGTTTACTTCTCCAAAATACTTCAATTGTTTCTCAAAATAAAATATATTGTGTTCAAAGGAAAAACAGTTCTTGGTTAATGGGAAAATGTCTGGGTATTTTTTTAAAGAATATATTTTAGAGCAGTAATCACAATACTGTGAAACCGTGATACTTTTTATCCAAGATTGTCATACCGTCACAATCTTATACCGGTCCATGCCTATTTTTGAATAAGGAAAAGTGTAACAGGAGCCAATCATTGATCATTATAGACTGACGAGGAGAGGCTTGAACCAGATGTGAGTTTCTGCAGATTTTGTGTGATTTGAATGTTTAGAAATTAAACTAAAGAGACAGTTGTTGCTTAATTTTGTTGATGATTCCTTAAATGAAATTGAATCATAAGCTTGGCAAGCAGTTTTGGAGAATTTGATGTTTCCCCATTAAACAGAATTCCCGAGCATACTGCCTGAGAGGCGTTTCAAAGATGGCTGCCGAGTGAAATCACTTGCATTAAAGGAACTTTGGTAGGCTACTGTGTACTTTTTCTGAAGTTAGTACTGAGTTTTTGCAAAGGAACTCTTCAAATGTATAATACATGATGTATATATACTGTAACTATAACGCATTGACTAGGCAGCTTCTGTAATAAATGTTTAATTTAAAGTCCTATGATGACTAAAACATAAATTATACAGCCAGACTGAAATTTGAAAAAACAAACAAACAATCAAATGAATTGCATCAAATTACTAATAAATAAGACTAATACATTTAAATAAAAACTATGGCTGGGCAGAGATTAATCGTGTTTAATCACATCCAAAATAAAAGTTTGTTTTGACATAATATATTTGAGTGCAATATATATATTTGTTATATGTGATACATGCATTCATAGAAATAAAACTATTATTTTGTTGCATCGATATTTAAATTGATATATGATTATAATTTGTTTCATATATATATATATTATTTAACAATAAAACAATATAATGTTATTTAAATAATGGTATTAGTTTTGTTTTGGATGTATATATCTTAAAGTAATAGTTGACTCATTTTATGAATGACCAAAGAACACAGATTTAACAAAAAGTATCTATTCTGCAGGTGAAGAAAAATCAACTACATGTTCATGTTGAATGGCCTCAAGGTGAGTAAATTAGCTTCAAATTAACACCCAAATTTTCATGTTTGGGTTTCTTTAATTTGGGTTCTAAACAACCTAAACCCCACTGAAAGAACGCATAAATAATCTTCATAAATTAATTATAAATTAACACCCAAATTCTCCTATTTGTGTGAACTAGCGCTTTAAATTGGTTGCCAAAGCACCCAAAACCCCACAGAATGAAAGCTTAATTAACCTTGTTACACACTCCAGTGCACCTACACCTGCTGCAACACATTCAACGCTCCACTGTTTACAGTAAATACTTACCATACTGCATGCATATGGATCTGTGTTGATTGATCATCCATAAGTGCATGCGTTTTCTGAACTCCTCACCTCTGACTATTAGCTATGCCACCAGAGTCCTGAGCCTTTAATCTCAAGTCTGCACCTTGCTAATACTGCCTGCAGCTCTACAGCCAATCACAAACACATGAAACAAACGCTCTCTTTCTCAAGTGTCCGGCTTCATCCTTCTTCCACCTGAGTTTCCATCACACACACACACACATCTGACCTGTAGAGATAAGCCATGTGGTAAAGGTAAAATATTCTCTCTCTGAATGTTAAACAGCGGAGAGTTCCCCGGGAACATCATTTCTGAGTCGGCCAATCTCACAGCAGAAGAGTGGACAGAGTTATCAGAACAGACGTCAACTCAATTTTCTTTCGCATCTCCAACATAAAACACGAGCCCTTTCAAGGTTAACTTGCTGCACTGTAATAAGTGTAACTGTGAACTCCATCTTACAGGGAAGTCTTCGTTGACTGACTGAATATTTAGCCTCTGTGCGAGACAGCAGAATGATTCAATAAAGTGTGTCAAATATTTGAAGCTTGCATTTGACTTGCTGATGCGTTTGACAGACTAATGTCTGGGGACCTGCCACTGGATATAAAACCCAAAGCAAAGGATTTAACAGATCTGAACGCGAATGAGTAAGCACGGAAAGAGTGAAGAAGTGCTGAGTCTGACTCTAGGACAGTTCAAAAGTTTAAAACGCTGCCTCTCACTGCCTGTCGACCATGTGAAACGATCCTGGATCAGTATCAGTCACATTTGGTACATTTGAACTTGCGTGATTTTTAATGGTTATAGCTGCAACGTGTCGCAAAGCTTTAAAAACCTTTGTGGATCATTTGTTTTCAACAAGTGCTTTGGAGCATGTATCAAACAGCCAAAGTCAAGTTATTTCCGTGAATGAGGCTTTGATACAACAATAATAGTTTAGAAATATATGAAAATGTCAACATTTCAACATTCATAGAGCAATCTCTTTGAAACCACATGTGAGTTCACTAAGAGGTAAACCATCACTAACAAACCCTGATGAATAATAATTATGGTTTTATTATAGTGTTGTACCAATTGTTTAACTACAGTTTTACTACAAATACCATGGCTAAACTATGGTTAATGTAGCAAAACTGTAGTTAATTTGTGGTGACAATGGTTTAACTTCTTTTTTAAGCAATAAAACTTTGGTTATTTTTTTGTATGGGAATGTCTGCAGTTTTGAATTGATCTCAGATCTGTTTTAGAAATTTGTACAGCTTTGTAAGGAGTGATTTGTAATTAAAAACTAACACTTCTTGTGTTTATTGCCTCTTCTTGTTGAATCGCTGAATGACTCCTCAACTGTAAGTCGCTTTGGACAAAAGCGTCAGCTAAATGACTAAATGTAAATGAAAAAAGAGTGGCAGTAAAAAAAAGTCTTACTGGCCAGCTAAGACAAGCTTTCCCAAAAAACAAGACCTGTTAATTAATAAAGTAAGACACCGGATGGTGTTTGTATTTAATTTTATTTGATTATCTGTTAATTGCACTTACTATACTTTCCATAAAACATCTGATATGGATTTGTAAAATCTGTTTTATGCATGTTTTGGAGCTTTTGTTGCATTACCACAGCTTTGACCAGCAGGCGTTACCAGCATGAGGTCTTTTGGTCCTTTTGAGAAGCAAATGATTTAGTCAATTCAAAGCTTTGAAGAGTTTTTCCCATCACTAACTGTTAAAAAGTCTGTTCTACAGTATATCACGGGTGGTCATTTAAATTCCCTAGAAGTCTGGTCTCTATATTTCCTTTCTAGTGGATATCTGGACAATAGTTCTTCTTACTTTTTTTTTGAATGATTTGAAATTTCCATCAGGCCAGCAGTAATACATTACTTTGTGAAAGATTAAAAAACTAACCCTAAAGAGTCAAAATAATCATCAAAGATGAGAAAACTGGGCCCTGAGAACCAAACCAAGTATGTCTACGAATTTTTCTATAAAAATGTAAATATTTAATCAGTCCAATGTATTAAAATATCCAATATTAAAAAGTAAGAACAGAAGTTTTATCAGGTCATTATTATTTTTACTTTTACATTTGGAAAAAAATAAATTATTGAGTGATTTTCTTTAGAAATGTGGACTATTTTTGTATTTTGATTAAAACAATCAGTTCTATCTATTAAAAACAATGAACATAATATAACACACAAACAAACACCCACTTCATAAGTTGAAAACAAAGTTAATTATTTCATAGTTAAAGTTTTATTTAAAAGGATGCTTTATATCATATAATAATATAATAATTTCTATAATAATGCTAACTATAGTTGGAAAAAGTCTTGTCAGAAATTAGGTTTATTTATGCCATTCACCATGTTTTTTGTAGCACTCTCATCTCCTGTATAGAGAGGAGAACCAACACATGGAGCAGAAAAGCTTACAAATATGTACATTTGGCTCTGGATGTAAATATTAGAAGATACAGCAAAAAAATCATTACAGTTAGCGTCAATAACCTTGTGGGCAGTCGATGTGCAGCACCTGACTTTGAGGTTGCTTAACTCTCTAACCAACTTCGTTTCCTTACGCTATACTGTCCACAATTATAAAAAGGCAAAAATTGAGGAAAAAACCTTAAAAGACTCTGAACACGTATGGCGTGTGCTGCTGCATTGTTATGCACTGCTCATGTTAATCTGCTAAAACTGTAATATGGTATAATAAGTGTTGTCTCGGTCAACTATTTAATGATGCCTGTTCTTTTGGGGCTTTCACACTGGTAATTACAGAAACTTAGTTATTAATGGAACTAGCCATCAGGCCCTACTTATGGAGAACTATAATTTCCACATGCACCGTTTTCCTTATTGCATTCGTGCCATCACTTGGTACTATAAAGTGACGTAAACTGGCGTTTTGTTTTATGTGCACACAAAAAGTATTCTCATAGCCTGATAATATTGGTCTGTTTTGGGGAAGTTTTTAGGTATTTTTGTAGACTTTGAATGAGTCAAGTCAACTTTTTTTGCCATTTATTTGCCTGTCGGGACCATTGCTGTCTATGGAGGAAGAGGGAGCTCTCAGATTTCTTCTAAAATATCTTAATATGTATTTCAAAGACAAAGCTTTCAGGATTTCAGAACTAACATATTTTCATTTTTAGGTGAATTAACACTTTAGTTAACAAAAAAAGTGATGCGGTAAAAATAACTGTAATCTCTAGGTAAACGTAATTTACGAGATGTAGATGTCATGAAAAGGTTTTTGAATGTGCATGTATAAAAATTTATGGGACTGTAGTAGTCAAATAAATCTAAAACACACATTATTATTGTCATGCAGTAAATCAGGCCAATCGTGAAGTAGCTGTAATGTCAGCGAGTATTAAGACATACTGCTCTTTACGTATAAAGTTTATTACATACAGTAGAGAAAAATTCAATGTTGGATGCAGTAACTTTAGATTTCCAAATAAGAAACTTCCTTCTTCACACCACCAAAACTGGTGGAAAAATGGCGTAAAGCACTCAACACGATGCAAAAAATAGCACTGTGGCTTTGACAGGAAATCTGAAATTGGGTTAGTTTACATGCTATCTCTACAGTGCATTTGTGTCATAAACAGAGCGACCTGCCAAAAGTGCATTTTAGCGGGTGTGTTGACAGCATATACATATAATGCTTCCTCCAAACCAAATATTTACAGGCAACTTTTGCTATTTGGAAGCATTGATGGACTCCGCTAGGGCAACATGACGTCTTGAACCTCCCCAGACACGAAACACATAGAGGACAAACACGCATCCGCATACTGACGGTACAACACCAGATGGTTTCAGATGCTGTTTGTCCTTCATTTGGCCTCTGCAAGAGTTTACTGACTCTAAAACTGTTCACAAATATTTAGAAAGGGTAGCTGGCTAAAAGGTCTCGTAAAAGAAAAACTGCATATTTATAATAAAAAAATGTTCTATTAGTTTGCATAAGATCTGACCCTGCCCTCGTCGAGCCCCTCTCTATCAAGCGCTTGTTTAAATAAAGCTTGACAAATTTCAGAACAACAGATGCGCAGCACTGATAGCATAATGGAATCAGCCTATGACACAGAGGTTAAGACGAGCTGGTCTTATCTGATGTCAGATAAAGCCGGTATTGATTTGATGTAGAAACATCGAAGTGCAAAGCTGTTGGATCATTCAAGCAGGAGCAGGTGTAGACTACGGGGAAAAAATTTAAAAAAAAAACAAACACAATCAACCAGACCAGGAGATTTCATAATGCATGAGTGTCCAGTCTGGCAGTGTGGATTTCCAGATAGATTGCGAGACAGACGTATAGAGAGAGCGGAACAGAGCAGAGGGTCAGACAAATGGAGGCATATACTGTAGCAAGCTGGCTAACAACCTCGTGTCTGTCTGTATTAATGGGAATAGTGCCAGAAAAGACCACCATTACATATCATATCACATTTCATATGTAAGAGCTGACCTTCAAGTACTTGCTGTCTTATTTCTCTTCAGTGCGGCCAGCAGATTTGAGTTAGGCCTGAAACCAAAGCATGTTTATAATATCATAAACATTTGTTGCAAATGGCACATCTTGAGAAAACATGTCTTAGAGTGTAATTTGGTGTGTGTGTATGCGTGTGTGTGTGTGTGTGTGTGTGTGTGTGTGTGTGTGTGTGTGTGTGTGTGTGTGTGTGTGTGTGTGTGTATATATATATATATATATATTATATATATATATATATATATATATATATAATATATATATATATATATATATATGATTGGCTGATAGCCGTGCGATATTCTGCAATAACAGCACTCGTACAGCCTCCTCACCCTTCTGTTTTACTTTACCCACATACAGTGACAGCAGATCAATAAACTCACTACAGTTTGACAGATATTGCAGTTGTTGGACAACACAACATACTTTTGAGGCCTTTTTAGGCAAGAATGAAGTTGTTTAGATTACAACTATGCAGTTCATTTATAAGCACAGTGCCTATTATAAATATTCATAATTTCTGAGATTCAGTGTGTCGGGATCTATCAGCCTGTCGTACTGAGCAGAGCAAAGACGCTAGTAATTTCAAACTACAGCTCATCAAATCATTATAAAACCGGTAAGTTACATTCTAAGTCGATCTCTCTCTTTTGTATGTTGTAGTGCTGTATTTATACCAAGGTCTGGTAGTGTATCTGGTAGTGTTTGCTTTGCTTTGGTTTTTTCTGCGTTAATTATTGTGATATCCAGATTGTAACAATGAAATACTGGAAAATGTCTGAAATGACTGATGGCATTTCATGGTTTTCAGCCTTATAATGTTAAAATGTGAGCAAAATCACCTGTTTTGTCATCACTTTAGACAGTATGCTAGAGAAGCATTCAAATACTAGCTGTAAAGTGATGTGTGTGAAGTAGCAATGGTTTCTGCTGTTCTGTGAATGTGAATAAGTGGCGGAAGAAAGTAGTTACTTATACAAAAGGGTTTTTAGACTCCGTGATTTTCTTTTTTATATACACGATTATGCAGTCAAACTGTTGTATAAACGCAATGTCACACTCATAGCAGTGCGATGTGGCTGTATATTGTCACTTGTGGGACACTAAGGCACCTCCCACCAGTGCCGATATACAGCCAAATCGCACTGCTATTTGTGTGCATAGTATACTGTATATATACAGAGCTTTACATTAACACCCGCCAACCCTCCAAATGCGGGTAGATTTCGGTTGTGGCGGGTTAGACAGCCACTCCCACTAGCCACTTTGACTGACTGAAACTCATTTTTAAAAAGCCAGTGCTGGCTCGTCGTCACTACAGATTGGACTGTTAGTTTATGACGTTTGTCTATATGCGTACAAATGTGATCTTAGAATCGAGAAGCAGCACGACTGACAAAAACATCTTTTCGTGCGAGCAAAAGAAAGCAGGTGAATAACAAATGAGAGGATCATGCACACGGTGAGACAGGCTTTCCTCACTCACTGACGAGGGCTTTAGTGTTGTGCGCACAGATGATTTGATGCACGCGAGTGTTTAAAGGCTTCTGTGCCGTTTCCTCACTCGAAGCAACCGTGCCTGGAAATGAAACTAGTGCGATGCTCGTGCACCCACAGTCCTTCAAGGGCTCGAGATTCTTTGTAAGCAGCAGCGGTTGTTGTCGCTTTAACCATTCTTTAAACAGATTATTAATTGGCCTAACATTAACCGTGTGCGTGGCATCTTCCTTTCATTATCGCGCACGGAATGTTTTATACTCGCTTTCTTTTGCTTGCTGTTATTTTTGTTAATATAGTTTAATAATCATCCTTTAAAATAATATTGCTTTAATATGTTGTTGTATGCATAGTTAACTGGTGATGCGTTTTAGATACGTGAGAATATCTATTTTTTAAATGTCAGCTGTTTTGTTGAATAAAAAGTGTATGCATACAGCAGTATTTTGCTTGTTTTGACACATTATTTAAAATTTGTGGCAAAGAAATAATTAGTTTGGTGTGGCCAGAGAAAAAAAGGTAAATCCTTATTGTGTTGAGCCCTGAAAAGTCCTGTGAAAGAAAACTAATTGCAATGCGACACTTTTTTTATGAAAGCACAACCCCTTTTTCTCATGCTCATTGAGTAAGCTCATAAACAAAAACAAAAAAACAGTTAAATTAATGAGGAGACAAGTGGAAAAAAAGACAAAATCTAAATGAAGTGATTTTAGCATGCCAAAGTCAAATTTATGCATATAAAATATATTTTCCCAACAACAAAATTGTGGCTAATGAAAATAGCAAGTGGCTAGTAATGGTGGAAAACTACTAGCCACAGTGGCTGGTGATCAAAAAAGTTAATGTCAAGCCCTGTATATTGTCACGATCACCAGCGATCTACTACCAGAGATCATCATCATTATTTTGTCATATGCTGCTTTGCTGCTCTACAATGATAAATTAGTATCGGTACTCAATAATTTTTAATGGATCTTCTTATAATCAATGTCATAAAACATGCTTCATATATTTGTGAAACCAGTTTTTGTGATTATTTGATAAACAAAGTAAAAAAAAACAGCATTTAGTTTCAATAAAGTCTTTTGCAAAATTATTGTCCTTACTGTCACTTTTAATCAATTTAGTATGCCGTTGTTATTTTATATTTTATAAATTATTTTATAAACACTGAGAATAATATGAACTGTTTCTTGAGCACAAATCGGCCATTTAAAATAATTTCTGAAAGATCACGTCACACTGAAGACTTATACTGGAAATGTAATCATCACAGGAATAAATGTCATTTTTAAATAGAATTCAAACAGAAAACAAACTATTTTAGACAGAAATAATATTTCACAATATTACTTAATAATTCTAATTTAAAATACATATTTGACCAACTTAAGGCAGCGTTGGTAAGCAGAAGGCTTATGTTTACAACTTATGCTTCCAAACAATCGTTTATAAATAAATACTGGTCACTAAGACTTAGATTTATGTAAACGATTTAAAATCTAGAATAGTAGTTCTAGTATACAGTAGTTTAAAATAAATATTTGTAAAAATCTGAAAAATATGAATAAAAGCACAAGTTCATCACATTTGCAATTGAAAATGTTTCAAGAGTAACATGTAATGGAGAGGAAAACTGTGACCCGTGTCTCTGACACTCCTGTGCACAGAATGTTACCCATGACTCAGTTATTAATAATGACTTTTTAAAAATGACTTCAACAATTCCAGTGCATATAAATAACATTTGAAAACTACAGCCCACAGTGATTATTATTACGTATTTCTAGTTATTACAGCATGTCTAAGAAAGATCAAACAGTGACCTGTCAAAAACACACACGGCATGAGAGATACTCGTGTGTGTGTGTGTGTGTGTGTGTGTGTGTGTGTGTGTGTGTGTGTGTGTGTGTGTGTGTGTGTGTGTGTGTGTGTGTGTGTGTGTGTGTGTGTGTGTGTGTATGTGTGTGTTCTGCACGTCTGCACTGCTGCAAATTATCCTCCACAACCCCAGAACATTAGTGAACGTGCTTTGATATTGCTTCGAGCTTAATATAGTCAGCAAACTCTCTAACCACAATGAATTTATTATTTCTGAAGAGGAAAAAAAATCCTCAAATGCAGAATTATTAGCTTATATATGGAGGCCCCTTTAAATCTCTAAGTCCCGCTGCCATGACATTAATGACTCTCAGCTGAAGTTCAGGCCAGCGCTGATCTATCGTTCAGGCTCAAATGAAGACAATGTTTTTGGCTGTCCAGGTTTCATTTCTAATAGAAAACTATTGATTTAGCAATAAGAGGCATTCTGCTGCCGTACAGGTGGTCTGTGTGTGACAGCGTGATTTACAGCATAGCATTAAAACTGTATCAATATTTTACGGCTTTGGGTTTTGATTCAGGACCATAATTTGGGCAAAAGATGTCAATGTTTTGTTAGTTCTGTGTTTAAAGAGAAAACGTATAAAGCACGATTATATTTAATGAAGACACATTGCTATACGGCCTTGTGAAATCAGTTTTTTTTTTTTTTACAAAATATACTGTTTTGTCGTCTATATTTCTTGCCCATTTTTGAAAATACTTTTTATTGTTTATATTTTTTGCCCATTTTTAAATATACAGTTTTATTGTTTATATTTCTTGGCCATTTTCTTAATATACTGTTTCATTGTTTATATTTCTTGCCCATTTTTAAATATACTGTTTTATTGTTTATATTTTTTGCCCATTTTTGAAAATACTTTTTATTGTTTATATTTTTTGCCCATTTTTTAATATACAGTTTTATTGTTTATATTTCTTGCCCATTTTTTGAATATATAGTTTTATTTTTTATATTTCTTGCCCATTTTTGAACATACTGTTTTATTGTCTATATTTTTTGCCCATTTTTGAATATACTGTTTTATTGTCTATATTTCTTGCCTATTTTTGAGTATACTTTTTATTGTCCATATTTCTTGCCTATTTTTGAATATACTTTTTATTGTTTAAATTTCTTGACCATTTTTTGAATATACTGTTTTATTGTTTATATTTCTTGCCCATTTTCTTAATATACCGTTTTATTGTTTATATTTCTTGCACATTTTTGAATATACTGTTTAATTGTCTATATTTCTTGCCTATTTTTGAATATACTGTTTTATTGTCTATAATTCTTGCCCATTTTTTTATTATACTGTTTTATTGTTTATATTTCTTGGCCATTTTTTGAATATACTGTTTTATTGTTTATATTTCTTGCCCATTTTCTTAATATACTGTTTTATTGTTTATATTTCTTGCCCATTTTTGAATATACTGTTTTATTGTCTATATTTCTTGCCCTTTTTTGTACATACTGTTATATTTCTTGCCTATTATTGAGTATACTTTTTATTGTTTATATTTCTTGCCCATTTTTGAATATGTTTTATTGTCTATATTTCTTGCCTATTTTTGAGTATACTTTTATTGTCCATATTTCTTGCCTATTTTTTAATATACTTTTTATTGTTTATATTTCTTGCCCATTTTTTATTATACTGTTTTATTGTTTATATTTCTTGACCATTTTTTGAATATACTGTTTTATTGTTTATATTTCTTGCCCATTTTCTTAATATACCGTTTTATTGTTTATATTTCTTGCACATTTTTGAATATACTGTTTAATTGTCTATATTTCTTGCCTATTTTTGAATATACTGTTTTATTGTCTATAATTCTTGCCCATTTTTTTATTATACTGTTTTATTGTTTATATTTCTTGGCCAATTTTTTGAATATACTGTTTTATTGTTTAAATTTCTTGCCCATTTTCTTAATATACTGTTTTATTGTTTATATTTCTTGCCAATTTTTGAATATACTGTTTTATTGACTATATTTCTTGCCCTTTTTTGTACATACTGTTATATTTCTTGCCTATTATTGAGTATACTTTTTATTGTTTATATTTCTTGCCCATTTTTTATCATACTGTTTTATTGTTTATATTTCTTGCCTATTTTTGAATATACTTTTTTGTTTATATTTCTAGCCCATTTTTAATATACTGTTTTATTGTTTATATATCCTGCCCATTTTTTTCAACACTGTATACCATTTTATTTTTTATATTTCTTGCCCATTTTCTTAATATACTGTTTTATTGTTTATATTTCTTGCCCGTTTTTTTGAATATGTTTTATCGTTTATATTTCTTGCCCATTTTTTTAAATATACTGTTTTATTGTTTATATTTCTTGCCCATTTTTTTAAATATACTGTTTTATTGTTAATATTTCTTGCCCATTTTTTTAAATATACTGTTTTATTGTTTATATTTCTTGCCCATTTTTTTAAATATACTGTTTTATTGTTAATATTTCTTGCCCATTTTTGAATATACTGCTTTATTGTTTAGATTTCTTGCCCATTTTTCATATAGTTTTATTGTTTATATTTCTTGCCCATTTTTTATATACTGTTTTATTGTTTATATTTCTTGCTTATTTTGAATATACTGTTTTATTGTCTATATTTCTTGCCCATTTTTTATATACTGTTTTATTGTTTATATTTCCTGCCCATTTTTTCAATATACTGTTTTATTGTTTATATTTCTAGCCCATTTTTAAATATACTTTTTATTGTTTATATTTCTTGCCCATTTTTTAATACACTGTTTTATTGTTTATATTTTTTGCCCATTTTTTGAATATACCGTTTTATTTTTTATGTTTCCTGCCCATTTTTTAATATACTGTTTTATTGTTTATATTTCTTGCCTATTTTTTTAATATACTGTTTTATTGTTTATATTTCTTGCATATTTTTGAATAAACTGTTTTATTGTTTATATTTATTGCCCATTTTTGAATATACTGTTTTATTGTCTTTATTTCCTGCTCATTTTTTGAATATACTTTTTTATTGTTTACATTTCTTGCCCATTTTTGAATATATTGTTTTTTTGTTTATATTTCTTGTCCATTTTTGAATATACTGTTTTATTGTTTATATTTCTTGCCCATTTATTTAATATACTGTTTCATTGTTTATATTTCTTGCCCATTTTTTTAATATACTGTGTTATTGTTTATATTTCTTGCCCATTTTTTTAATATACTGTTTTATTGTTTATATTTCTTGCCCATTTTCTTAATATACTGTTTTATTGTTTATATTTCTTGCCTATTTTTAAATATACTGTTTTATTATTTATATTTCTTGCCTATTTTTGAATATACTGTTTTATTGTTTATATTTCTTGTCTATTTTTTTATATACTGTTTTATTGTTTATATTTCCTGCCCAATTTTAAATATACTGTTTTATTGTTTATATTTCTTGCCCATTTTTTGAATATACTGTTTTATTGTTTATATTTCTTGCCTATTTTTGTGGACTTAACAGAATAATTCAAGCTTGTCTGACAAATTCAACTCAAATTATTCCTTAAAAAATGTAAACAATTTTACTGATTACTGATGAGAAGTATTATTGATGAACAACATTAATAGTCCTTTATTTCTCACAGTTATAGGTTTTTCCGTGCTGACGGGCTGCACCCTAGTCGAGCTGGAGCTAAACTGCTGTCGGACAACTTCTCCAGGACGCTTCGTTCTGTCTGACTAGTAAGTAAAAATTCACAAAATTCACATTATATCCATATAGACTCTTCTTCGTCCCACTTAAATTACAGTAATACATGTCTAGCTTACCCCATAGAGACTGTGTCTGTTCCTCGTGTTATTAGATCAACAATTAAACGTACTGTGTGCTCTAGAAAAAAAATCTATTAAGAATAAAAGCTGAAAATCTAATAAAAAGTGATAATACAAATTTCGTAAAGCTTGGTCTCCTAAACATCAGGTCACTAGCACCTAAAACACTTATCATAAATGAAATAATAACAGATAACAACCTTAACGCACTCTGTCTCACTGAAACCTGGCTGAAACAAAATGACTATATTAGCTTAAATGAAGCAACTCCTTCAGGATTCGCATATAAGCATGAGGCTCGTCAAACTGGTCATGGTGGTGGACTTGCAGCAATCTTTAGTGATTTTCTTAATGTTAATCAGAGAAATGGACTTATGTTTAACTCTTTTGAAGTATTAGCTCTTAATATTATGGTTCCGGATATTATGAAAAAACCTATGATATCTCTCGCTATAATCACCATATATAGACCCCCAGGACCCTATGTCAATTTTCTAAAAGAGTTTTCTGATTTTATTTCTGACTTACTAGTTAAAACAGATAAAATACTAATTGTAGGAGACTTTAACATCCACGTAGATGACGCCAATGATACACTAGGGCTCGCCTTTATGGATCTACTTCATTCACTTGGAATAAAACAAAACGCTGTTGGTCCAACACATTGCTTAAAGCATACATTAGATCTAATATTGTCTTATGGAATTGAGGTCTTTGATGTAGACATTATACCACAAAGTGATGATATTACGGACTACTACCTCTTACTATATAAGCTGCGTTTACCTGAAATTAGCAGATCTGCACCAATAAACCGCCCTGGTAGGACTATCGTTCCGTCCACCAAGGATGAATTCATAAGTAACTTACCTGATCTTTCCTTATTTCAAAATGCACTCGCAAACGCAAATGACCTTGATGTAGTAACCAGCAGTATGGATGCCATCTTTACTAGCACACTAAATATGGTGGCACCCATCAAATTAAAAAAGGCTAGAGAGAATAAAACTACACCATGGTACAATAATCATACTCGCGCTCTCAACACAGCAACCCGTGCTCTGGAACGTAAATGGAAAAAAACTAATTTAGAGGTTTTTAGAATTGCGTACAAAGACAGTATGTACAGCTATAAGAGGGCTCTTAAATCTGCCAGGGCCGAGCACCTCTGCAAACTGAGATTTTTATTTAGCACCATTGCTAAACTAACAAATAATCGATCATCTTTAGAACAAAATGTTCCACTGCAAATTAGTAGTGATGACTTCATGAATTTTTTCAGTGATAAAATAGAAGGCTTTAAACAGAAAATAGAAGATGTTAAACTTTCTGCACCACCTTATACTCCAGATCCAGTAAACATTCAACTGAATTAAAATAACCTACAATACTTCAAAATCCTAGAACAGGAAGAGCTAGATAAAGTTATAAATAGTTCTAAACCAGCTATGTGTATGTTAAACCCAATTCCAACAAAATTACTGAAAGAGTTGATACCTATTATAGGAAAACCTCTCCTTAATGTTATCAACTCTTCTTTATCTTTAGGCCATGTTCCAAATCCTTACAAGCTAGCTGTTATTAAACCTATTATTAAGAAACCACAACTGGACCCGAGCAACTTGGCTAATTATAGGCCTATTTCAAATCTTCCGTTTATGTCTAAAATACTAGAAAAAGTTGTTTCTACCCAATTATGCTCCTTTCTGCAGACAAACAACATTTTTGAAGTGTTTCAGTCAGGTTTCAGGCCTCATCACAGTACAGAAACCGCATTAGTAAAAATAACCAACGATTTACTCTTAGCTGCTGACTAAGGGTGCGTCTCACTTTTAGTTTTACTCGATCTTATCGCCGCATTTGACACCATCAACAACAATATTCTCATAGACCGCTTATATTCTACAGGTGTCCAAGGTCAGGCTCTTCAATGGTTTAGGTCATACTTAGCAAACCGTTACCAGTTTGTGAATATTAATGGACAGCTTTCACAAGTAATGCCAGTAAAGTACGGGGTCCCTCATGGATCAGTTTTAGGCCTATTGCTGTTTACAATATACATGCTTCCCCTGGGGGACATTATTAGAAAACACGGGATCAGCTTTCACTGCTATGCAGACGATACTCAATTATACATTTCAACTAAACCTGATGAGATGTCTGAACTGTCTAAGCTAACTGAGTGTATTAAAGATGTTAAAGACTGGATGACCAACAATTTTCTTCTCTTAAACTCAGACAAAACAGAATTATTACTTATAGGGCCTAAATCCTGTACATAGCAGATCTCACAACTCGACCTGCAACTAGAGGGATACAAAGTTAGCGTTAGCTCTACTATAAAAGATCTGGGTGTCATATTAGACAGCAATTTAACTTTTAAAAATCATATATCCCATGTCACAAAAACTGCCTTCTTCCATCTGAGAAATATTGCTAAATTGCGAAGTATGCTATCCATATCCGATGCAGAAAAGCTAGTTCATGCTTTTATGACTTCTAGGTTGGACTACTGTAATGCTTTGTTTGCTGGTTGCCCAGCATCCTCTATTAACAAACTCCAGCTAGTGCAAAATGCAGCTGCCAGAGTTCTCACCAGGTCTAGAAAATATGATCATATCACCCCATTTTTATCCTCCTTACACTGGCTGCCTGTTAAGTTTCGCATTGAATATAAAATATTGCTTCTTACCTATAAAGCTTTGAATAATCTAGCTCCTGTTTATCTAACCAACCTCCTGTCTCGCTACAATCCAACCCGCTCTTTACGATCTCAAAACTCAGGGCTTCTGGTAGTACCTAGAATATCAAAATCGAGTAAAGGAGGTCGAGCTAGGGCTGGACAATAATTCGATATCAATATATATCGCGATAGAATTTTTTTTAATAACGATAATATGATTTTTGAACCCATTTCCGATATTTCGATATAAATTTGCATATCTATAAATATATATATTATTATTTATATAAGATCTTATATAAACGTCTGAATGACGTTCAGTGCTCAGCCGTCAGAAAGAGCGTGATCTGATCTCACTTACGTGATGACGAACAACACAGACACGCTGCCAGCGCTCAGCATAGCAGTTGGTTTAAGCTGCGCCGCAGAAAGTTTTAGCTACAAAATGAGTGCTCTGAATACAGATGCGAATGAACAAGCTTCCACAAGTAAGAATGCAGACGAAATAGTTGATAAGAAAGGAAAGACTAATGCAGTGGTGTGGAACTGGTTCAGTTCAGTAAAGTTAGCAACAGATTCGCAGATTCGTCTTTTCCGGATCAATAACTCATGACCGAAACATTGTTCCTACACAAATAGCACATTTTTTCAACTGTCGCAATGTATACAACCACCTACAACCTTATTTTCCTAAAAATGAGCTTTCCTACGCGCTGGACGCATTATATTGATCTCTTTGCGCAGGCAGCAAAGAGGCCGATCCTTAGGGACCGTCTACAAAGAGCAAAACGCAAAAACCAATACTACAAAAGCGGTCAATAACTTCCCTCTAACTCATTATACTGCTATCAAACTCAGATCACACGTCACTGCTGTCCTGCTGGTAAGACTACACTACAACACTTATTTTTCTAAAAAACTATTTTGCATATTTGTAATGAATTTTTATTATGAAAAATATTCAATAACTGTACTGTAAATTACTGTACTCTCACCAAATTCAGTTCACACATCACTGCTGTCCTGCTGGCTATACTACAAAACTTATTTTTCTAAAAAACTATTTTGCATATTTTTTATGAATTTTTGAGCTTTACTTATTTGATAGTTTATTTCACATTTCTTGTTTGTATAGGCTAAATACAAATAAAAAGTGAACAAATTTTTTTGTACTGTTTTTATTTAAAAAAAAAAAAAAAAAAAGTTATAAGAGTCTGGAGGTATTATCGACTTTGCAAATTCACTTTGCAGACATTTGTAGGTACAGACATCCATTGTGTGCGTTCTTGGGAGTTTTTCCTTTCTTTTTAATATTGTCCATATCGATATCGGAATTATATCGTATCGACCGAAATAAAAAAATATATCGTGATATAAATTTTTGCCATATCGTCCAGCCCTAGGTCGAGCCTTCTCATTTATGGCCCCTAAACTCTGGAATAGCCTTCCTGATAATGTCCGAGGGTCAGACACACTCTCGCAGTTCAAAACTAAATTAAAGACCTATCTTTTTAGCAAAGCATACACTCAGTGCATTACATAGCGGTATGACGCATGAGTGTGCCCCACGCAGGATTTTGCTTCTTGTTTTTATACACTATGAACAGCAGCTACGCTAATTATTCTCCTTATTCTGTATTTCCACCTGGGGGTACTCATCCCGAGGCCCTCAGACTATGCAGTGCCACTGATGTGATCCAAGACCAGCGACGAGATGATCCCAAGGTTTTCATAATCCTGGACCAGGCCGTATCCTGAGCAGCTGCTGTGGTGGTCATGGAAGAGTGGAGAGCATGAGACTGATTCCTGTGATGCTCCAAGGACAGACAAGTCTTCGCTGAGGTCCAGCTTCCTGCGCCTAGACTGCAGCTCTGCACAAGACGTTTGGCCATAGGGGAAATGGTCGTGCCCAACTGAGCCAGGTTTCTCTCGAGGTTTTTTAAATTCTTCACTTTCGCCAATTGGTGAAGTTTTTTCCTCGCCGCTGTCGCCTCTGGCTTGCATGGTTCGGGATCTGTAGAGCTGCGCATCGATGGATTTGCTCTTCAGTGTTTGGACTCTCAGTAGTGAATTTTACCACACACTGAACTGAGCTAAACTGAACTGAACTTAATCTCTGAAAACTGAACTGACACTGTTTCAATTCACTATCATCTTCCATGTGAAGCTGCTTTGACACAATCTACATTGTATAAGCGCTATACAAATAAAGATGAATTGAATTAAATTATAATTTCTTCAAAATAGTGATTCTCATGGTAAAAGGCTTTGTTTAGTTACTGTCAGAACTGTTCTGAAGATAAAATTAATGTGTTCAAATTGTCATAACAAAAACACTAAGTGTCAAGTACTGTATGAGTATGTGTGTAGTAATCAAAGTATAAGAGTATGTGTGTAGTACCCATTCATTTGTATTCAGAGACTCCATGCACTCCATGTTGAGACTGGATTAATTGTACAGGCCTACTTTTTTAATTTAGGCTCATTGGAAATACATTGAATCTGGCTACATTTCCACATCTCCCCCAAAAAATACTTTCACAAGCTTCTCCACAGTTTCTTGTTGAAAAGAACACTATTTTTTCCATGTTAAAAGGGATTTTTGTCCTAACTATCTGTGATGGCGATGCGTGAAATTCTATTTTAGAAATGCTTTCTATTTCTGTGACGTCGTGGCTGAACAACTTCATACACTACTATGACAAAGGTCACTTCAGGTAAAGATTATGAGCTTTATTCAGTTAAATTCTATACCAATGTGAGTTTAAATACCGTTTTATGTGACATTTATTGCCATACTACTGAAAGCAGCAGTCGATATGACCTCAGTTCTTGTTAAGGCCAATAAAATTATCTGTTAAGTAATCTGTTAAGATTATAATCTGTTAAATCCAATAATCTGTTAAGTACACAAACATGATGAAGAAACGTACACCATAAAACAGTATATTTTGTAAAAAAAAATAAAACAGATTTCACAAGGCACTAAAATATAATAAAATAACTAGTACATGGTTTGAAAATGAAAGTCAGAATGGTGATTCAATAAAAACTGTGGTGTAATATGTATTAATTAGATTAAAAGCCTTCGCCACTTCGTTGGGAGTGCAGTGGCTGATATTTAAATGTTTCTGTCATGTCATGTCGCTTTTGGTGCAGACAACCAAATTTAAGTCTTGGTTTATTGGACAATACAATACAAATACATCAAAACAATTGATGCATGGTTGTGTTGAGCATGATTTGCACTCAAATACATTTGGATAATACATTAATCTGCATAATTTTTCAGGTTTTGTAGAAATTTCGCCAGTCACATACAGTATTTCCTTTAGTTTAGATATTTTTTTCCTGATGAACCAAAAAGTTATTCTGAAGAATGTAGCCAGGAGCCACTGGCATTCATAGTAGGAGGAAAAAGATATTATAGAAGTCAGTGGCTACCAGTTTCCAATATTCTTAAGAATATATTATTTTGTTCCATAACATCTATGTAAATCTTGGATCAATAAAGCTTACAGGTTATGTGCTTCTACATCATTGATATCCAACCATTAATGCCCTCTGAATTGGGGGAAAATGTACAGTTAGGTTTAGGGTAGGGATTAGGTATGGATTACATTTTGGAACAGGAATGATGATCAGTTGATAATCCAGGATCGCATTGGCAAAATCACAACCACCGAATTATCCTTTTAACGGAGAAATCAAAAGTCTCATTGATCATTTTACAAATAAGAGGTCATTCATTCATTCATTCATTTTCTTTTTCTTTTAATCAGGGGTCGCCACAGCGAAATGAACCGCCAATTTATCCAGCATATGTTTTACGCAGCGGAGGCCCCCCTGGCTGCAACCCATCACTGGGAAACAACCATACACTCTCATTCACACTCATACACTACAGACAATTTAGCTTACCCAATTCACCTTTGACACATGTCTTTGCGCTACCCACTGCGCCGCCCCATATAAGAGGTCATTCCACAATAAAAGACATTTTGTAAACAAGAAACTTTTTTCTTATTCTAATAACAGATTATATTGAAGCCAATCTGCAAATAGTGTATCTAAACTCTCATCACTGACCATTTAGCTCTCCACACCAATTCACACATTCAGTAACGAGAGAGGCATAAAACAAACAATAAAGGTGACAACAAGATTAATTAAATATCACGTTTAACAAATATAGTGAGATTAGATCCAGCGGTAGATCCTTAATGAACAGTGCGACGCGTACAGCTCTCATATGGGTAGATGTGCTCAAAGCACGCTGCAGCGCATGCAAGAGTGTGCGTGTGTGGTTACGTGAAATGCATTTTCAGCGTTGTAGTATGGACGGAGAGTTGTTCAGAAACGCTGAGTGAAACACCAGTGTGGGCGCAAATCGTTTTCATTCTAAAACGCCATTTTAAAACAAAAACGTATTATTGTAAATGGGGCCTCAGACAACAAGATGCTGTGCAATGGCAAGTTGTGTTAAATTACTTCTAAACAATGCATTTATGTAAAACATTTTAAGTAGACCCTTATGCTGTGTTCACACCAGACATGGAACGCGCGGCTAAATCGCGCTATTCGCGAGTAAATAGATGCGTGAACATTTGAGTTTACTCGCTTCATTCGCGCGTCAAACTCCGCTTCATTCGCGAGTCAAACTCCGCTTCATTCGCGCGTTAAATTCACTTCAGAACAGACGCGGATTCGCGTCATGGGCCGGGCTTCTGTCTGCCCGGTGACTGTAGCTTCGTTGCTAAATGGCTAACATAGATTTTATTGATAAAATAACTGTGTTTATGTGCTTTATGAGGGCTGAAAAACAGCGTTGATACGTTTGGAGCAGTGTTTGAGTCCACAAGATACTTTCAGAGGTGCACCCAGCTCTGTGAGCTCATAAACTCCTCCAGAAACTTAACCTGGATGACGGAGGCTTTCAGCGGTGCTTCTGACTGAGCCAAGCCCAGTTTGATGAACTGTTGTCGGTGTCGGCTGGAGGATTTCCCCCGGACACCAACAACAGGTGCTACGTCACAATCATGCCCCCACAAGAGCAAGCTCCTGGTCTAATTGATTTTTGAACTGTGAATACACGGCTGTTAATCAATTCGTTGGGCGGGGAAAACCGCACTCCTATGTCACGTTGCGGTGGGCCTCAAAATAGAAGAGATTTGGATCCTAATTTATTGTCAGGAAATTTGTAAACAATAGACTCAATGTGTTTCTATCACTCTAACATGACTGTGAAGACACTATTCCTACACACAGTTCTGTCCAAACAGCTTACAAAAGATGATTTTCATCATAGGTGCCCTTTAAGTTTCCCAAAAAATCTTAAGGATTTTGTTGTTTCAACTCATTTAAAAAAAGTACTTTGAATAAGCAGCAAAAATATATATTTTTGAGTGTAGGAATTGATTCTACGTTTCTGTCATTGCATTTTTTCCACAGCGCAGAACACAACAGCCCTAAATCGCCTTAAAGAAAACTTCTCCAAACTTAAACTTGCACACAAAAGTGCACATACCAGAAATGGAACAAATTCATAAGCTATATACTGATGCTCACGCAGACATACACAGCTGTTTAGCCCAAAAATATGTCAAAATGAGTGACGGTTATTGACAAGTGTCACTTATATACACATAAACAGAGCTGAACCCCTGAAGGCAAGAGTGAGAATAAGCCATGATGAGCCTCTGACAGAGCTTGTGGCAACCAGCGCCGGTGGCAAACGCTTAATATAGCAAACTGACATCAAGATTATTAGAGCGGATATTAAACAAACACATGCTCTTTCTTTGTCTACCTTGCGCTAGCCTACATTTCAGCCGAGACAGTAGGAGAACAAAAGACGCATTCATTTAGCCACACAAACATACATTACATGCAAAGGTTTACACTAAATAGCATCACTCGCTCACAAAGACTCTCTGTTCCTCATGCACAAATGTTTCAAAGACATTTGATAAAAAAACAGATCAAGGTCACAGTGAGTGTGTGTGTGTGTGTGTGTGTGTGTGTGGGGTGGGGGGTGGGGGGGTGGAAGATGATGTAAGTGTTTAAATAGGCAATTTCCTTCTCAAACAGTGGCTGTCCCATTTATTCAATGAGCTACAGTCTCTCTCCCTGTCCTTTGACTCTTCTATTAGGTTACAGTGCTGTGGCTTGTTGCTCTGTGTGCCAGTAATAATTGGGCAAGCAAATGTGTGATCATGCTCTCTTTTTGCGGTCATCGTCCATCTCTTCATCACCGGACAGATAAACAAGTAATAGTATGCACATACACTCCCACACACAAACTGTTGCTGTGTTTAGCGGTGGCATGATCGATAGCTGGCCTTCATCATCATCGTCCTCATCATGGCTTTCTGTTGAAGGAAACTGACCACACATACTCTAAACACAGGCAAACCTAAAATGCATTTGTTTCTCTTTGATGGTGGGACGTTTCCATTGGTTTTCTATTATTGAGAGCTTTCGGTATTTATTTTTTGTTACGTTTTTTTTGTAGCAAAATGTATTTTTGTGACTGCAAAGCTAGATAAGGATAAATAAAAATGGCCACACATTCATTTCCCTTTTTAATACATGGTATACTACAGGCAAGCACTGAATTCAATTCAGCAAAGATGATGCAAATGCTTATTGTTATAACATTCATAATATTAAAGGGCACCTATTTTACCTTTTTTACAAGATGTAAGATAAGACTTTTGTATCTCCAGAACATGTTTGTAAAGTTTCAGCTTAAAATACCCATCAGATTATTTGTAATATAATGTACAATTTGCCCATTTTGGTGTCTGAGGACTATATAGCTGTTTTTGTAGCCTGTGGCTTTAAATGCAAATGAGCTGCTTCTCCCTGCCCACTGCTCTGACCTACGTGTCTGCTTCTCATACATTATGTCAGATAAACAGCAGTCAGTGATAAAGGCAGACATGGATGAAGCTGAAATAAGCGAACTAATCCCAAAACAATTTATAAAAAATACCAAGTAAGTTTATTTGATGTATTTGTGGTGGAGTTTATTCAAGCCTTACTGAAATGATGAGTCTCACAACAAATGCCGTTTGCAGTACACACACACATATGCACGTTTAAAACACCATGTGGCCGTGGTGATTATAGCGGTTAAGAATTACATAGCAATTTTACTGTCTTTATTACAAACATACACTGTTTTAAAAAAAAACGTTTTAAACTTATAAAATTAATTATTGAGGTGCAGCTGATTACAAAGAGTTGTAACAAATATTTTAATCCCAGTTTCTTAGAAAAAAAATGTTCTGTGGACATGTGTATACATGTTATAGAAACATGGCACCTGTCAATCAAACAGCTTACAAAAGTTGATTTTCATCATACAGTAGGTGCCCTTTAAGACATGTTTCTCAATCCCCAAATCAGTATGTTAGCATGATTTCTGAAAGTCATGCAACAGTTAAGAAAGCAATGATGCTGAGACTTCAGCTTTATCATCACATAAATAACTTGTTTTACTAAATGAAAATACAAATGTTATTTTAAATAAGTTGATATAAATAAAATATATTATGATATTACTGTTTTCAAAATATTTTTATCTAATAAAAGATTGGAATAAAAGTCTCATTTTTAAAAATCTAAACAATAATCATCTTTAAAAAAAGTTACAATTTTAACTTAAATGAACTTTTGAATGATATTAAAAACCTTTACTGTCTGTCATCGTTAAACATAAAAATGCCTCTGTTTATTCATTTCCTTCGACTTGGTCTCTTTATTTATCAGGGGTCGCCAAAGCAGAATGAACTGCCAACTTATCTAGCATAAGTTTTACACAGAGCGGATATCCTTACAGCTGCAACCCAGTACTGGGAAACAGCCACATACACTATGGCCAATTTAGTTTAATTAATTCAAAAGGGGATATCGAAGCACTCAGAGGAAACCCACACAAACACGGAGAACATGCAAACTCCACACAGAAATGTCAACTGACCCAGCTGGGACTCGAACCAGCAACCTTCTTGCTGTGAGGTGACTGCTAACATCTGAGCCATTAACCCTAAAACACAATCCAATGCAGTGCAAAATTTAAAATACAGGTAAAAAAAGGTCTGAAAAAAAATGAATGCCCAATATTAATCACTAAACCGTATTACATAATTTTATATTAGTCCAGATTGTGCAGAAACATTAAAATATATAAAACATTTTTAAATAACACTGTTAAATAATCTTAAAATAACAGAACAGAACAAATTTGTACTATACCTTTGGTTCCTCAATACAGTATAGGTAGATCATGACCACACACATGACTGACTTGCTACCGGTTATTTTTCAATCTCCCAAAAAAAAACCCCTTAGTGAAACTATTTTTTGTTGTCATTTTTTCGATGCATTTGTCTTATATTTACTCGTTTTCCTTCCAGGGACAGGTGGCTGGTCTAAACAATGTCGGTTATGTCAGGTCTTCCTGTCTTTGCAGAGACATTTGGTACCAAGCAGAACCCAACTAACATACACATACATATACAATACCAAGCGTTAGTGTGTGGGATTTTTGGGTAATGTCAGCTCTCCTATTTTTTTAATATTTATAAGCAGGAAGGAGAGGAAACTTCCTGGTGTGTCATAAAGTAGAGAGTCCAGACACCTCATAGCTGTCTGATAACCTGCCAACACCACAGCAAAAAGCCCTGAGACGCCTCCATCGCCGCCGCCACTGCTTCTATTCTTCCCTCTTTCTCTCTCTCTCACACCATCTCACCTCCCTGTCTGCCATTTTCACTCAGGAGAACTTCACCTTAAAAAATCCTGGAGAAAACTTTCACTTTCAAGAACTGCTGACTTAAAGTTACAGTAGGTCTTGTCTCCAGCTCTCCCTTATTGATGTTTTAAGAACTCAATGTTTAATGGATGTTTAATGAACACAAAAGCAGTAAAAAGTAGCTGTTTTTTTTTATACAGTTAAAGTGAGAGATGATGACCACGGCTGTTTTATATCCCATTGTCTTTTATATTTTAGGTCGCACGCAAGATGGTCATACTGCTTGGAACTAAATCATATTTTGGGTGCACTAATCATTTTCTAATATGTTATATTAATCCTGAATTCTTACCTTTTCCATATTTATTCAGAATAAGGTAATGCAGATGTAGATGAATAAAAATAATAGTAATTAATTATCACCATACTTTCCCAGCTGATTGATCACATTATTTACATAAAGTTTTCTAAATGTTAACTTTATATACGCAAATGAGATAGTTATGTCATTTAATTTGTGCTACTTTGCATGCATTCTACCACATTTTAAAAAAGATTTTATTAATTGTTTTTTTACGGTGGCCGAGAGAGCTTAACGTGCTGCAATTTAAGAAAACGCATACAAAATTAAGAAAAGATCTTCATCTGGTTGACAGCACACATGCTGCAAATCCTCACAACGCAAACTCTTTTCTTAATAAAACATGCTGCATTTTCTCACAACACAATTTTTTTTTTTTAAATGCGCTGCATTTTTTCACAACGCAAACAATTTACAAAAACTTGAAACATTTCTGATGTGTTGCAATGCTTTTGCAAGAAAATGCAGCACGTTTTCATAAATTGTTTGTGCTGTAATGTAATGTGTATTTCTATAGCGCATTTATTGTGTATGGCCATACACCCAAAGCACTTCACAATCATGAGGGGAGTCTCTCCACACCACCACCAGTGTGTAGCATCCACTTGGATGATGCGACGGCAGCCACAGGACAACGGCGCCAGTGCGCTCACCACACACCAGCTATTGGTGGAGTAAAGAGACAGTGATAGAGCCAATTCAGTAGATGGGGATTATTAGTATTATCATTTTACTATATACCATATTTTAGTATAAATTATTATTATTTACTGTAAGAAAATGCAGCACGTTTTGTTAATTTGTTTGTATTGTGTAAAAATGCAGCGGGTTTTTTTATGTGTATGCAATGTGAGGATTTGCAGCATGTGTGCTGTCAAACGGATGAAGATCTATTCCTAATTTGCTGGGATTTTTTCCTAAATTGTTTTCTTAAATTGCAGCACATTAAGCTCTCTTGGCCACCATAGTTTTTGCTAAATTATTAGTCAACAAATATTACAGGGGGAATTTTGAATATCTCTGTATATCATCCCATAATTAAAAAAATACTGTGGACAGGAAAGAAAATAATACATTTTTACACATTTATTTGTTTTGTTTTTTTAAATAATAAATGTTAAATAAATCCATATATATATACTGTAATTAAAATCAACAGATAACAGAAATAAAGAATATGATACATTTGTTTTGTATATTTATTTGCAGTAGAATGAAAAAGATTATTTACGAATAAAAACTGTTTTTGCCCTGCAGTGGCTCGCCAGTGGCCAAGCAGCTACAATGCTCATTACATCATTCTTGTTTTACCTTTTTATTAATTACATCATTATGGAGGGCTGTACTGTATTTTTTTACATTTCATGAGTTTTTAATGAGAGAAGTAATTTTCTCGTTTCAATCGAATGATATTTGATCATTAGTCTGTTGATGCTGATGTAGGCAGGTCTCCTCAGTGGCCCATGGAGCAAGAGCAGAGACAAACTGTCTCATTCCACTTATGGTTACATTTCCACACAGTAGCAATCATTAACATATACTTTAGATTATTTATAGAAAGAAATTGTGAAATAAATGAGTGTGCATCAAAAAAATTAAGAGACCACTTGAAAATTCTGCAGGTTCTCTGGATTCACTGGATTCTGTATTAGTGATGGGTTTGAGTATACTTTTAAATAAAAATATTAGACTTCAGAAAATGGCAGTCAGAATACAAAATGTAATGCTTTATTTAATGTTAAATCATATAGTTATTGATACATAAATGTATTTATTAACACTTCAGCAGTTAAAACATGGAACTGTGCTGTCTAAAAGTGAATATAAACATGTCTGAAAACATGGCGACTTTAAACAGAAATGTCATTGGAAGTTTATATCGTTTAAAAATATATGCTTTACTCAAACATATAACTATAAATCATAAATCCATATAGTTTCTTCATTTTTAATCAATCATACAAATATGACAAACGTTCCTTTTGGGGATATACTCATAGTAATCAAAGCCTGATAAAGGTAACCCATACCGAACCGTACCGTATCAACCACGGGCCATAAGGCACTCCGCCTGCGGCCTCATGTATACAGCCACAGATATACAACCATATTGTACTGCTACTCGTGTGATATTGCTCATATATATATTTCTCAAAAGAGAAAAAAGCAAAAAAAAAAAGTTTAATATTTCAAAATAAAATTGTGCATTTCAGAAAAGTAATTATCTATAGCGCTATATTTTTATTTATCATCTTGTATTATATTAATTGTAAGAAGGCTGTGGTTTGGTAAAATCTGAACTGATTTTTAACCAAACCATCGAGACGAACAGCCGGTAGTCACCATTTAAACATTTAAACAATATTTTGGCATTTATATAATACCTTTGGTTCACAGGAACAAAAAAATCTCTTTTTAAAGCAGCATGAATCATCTGACCAACACAATCATACACATCACAATAGTGATTTCTGTCACAAAGTATTTTTTAAGATGGCAAAAATGCAATAACCAACAGGGGACCATCCAACGTCAAGAGATGTCAATATGCCACATGTTTTGGGGGCAAATAACTTCTCATGAATCCAGTATAACTACAACAAAAAACGATGGGAAGTCCCCATCAAGACAGAAAAGCAAATGTGCATGTGTGTCTGAACAAACAGCAGGGGAGAGAGAGATGGAGGGAGAGGGAGAGAGAGAGGGCACAGATTTAAAATGACAAACTGCTCAGTGTGAGAAGTGAATGGTGGTGCGTCATGCTGCAAACCTCTCACACTTGACAAAGCCAGTGAATTTGCAGAATTAACAGTCCTGACAGAGAAGCCTCAGTTCAGAGACTGACAGGACATCACCACAGCTCACCCTGCTGGACACACTCAAGCCCTACAGCGCACAAAACACCACCAATACACCATCAACACCCACTGCTGACACACTCTGACAAACCCACAGTGATCCTGAAGTCTGAAGACTTACTGTACTAAATAAAATGCTTTATATCAATCAATAATAAAATAGTAATAGTTTGTCAGAAAATAGAACATCAATTATATTAATTCTCAATATAAATCAATTACGTTTATGATCATAAACAGTGTTTTGTTCATTCATGAATATGCTGACATACTCAGAATCATACTGTCCAACATTAAGTTTCTAGGCTTTTATTACATCATTAAAAGTAATAAATAATTATAATTAAAATAAACACAGATTTCAAACACCCACCTACCCACACATTTACAGAGTTGCCATGCTTTATAACAAGACTTTGTAGATACAGTAAAATGATTTTTATACTGTAAAAAAACTGCATATTAGTAGTAGTATTACCCTCAAAACCTAAACACAACTCTGTCAGATAAACGTCTGTACTTTCAAAGAGTATATTATTTAGTATGACTTGTCTTTAAAAATATGACCTCAAAAAAACGGACAAATTCCACAGACGTTTATTGTTTTTATACAGTATAAAGCTACAGTTGTGTAAATACTATTGCCCAACCTGAACCCACACCCTAATCCAAACCAAAAACTTTCCTGCGGCTTAGGAAAATTGATATCTTTGCCCTTTTATACAAACATTCTGATGTAAGGTTGATGTTGATTTTCTGAACAAATACTGTAGTTGGGCTTGAAAAATGTTTTAATTGTGTCATGTGCGATAACTATTGAGGAATGGGTGGCAAATTTCTGCAAATAATAAAAAAAGACCTAATTAAATATTAATATAAGTAATTATGCAATGAGATAAATACAGTGCTCAGCATAATTAAGTATACCCCATTTTGAAATTATTTTTCTCCATTTCTCAGTGAATATAGGCAATGTATTTTGGTGCATTTAAACAAAACAGATTTATTAAAGAGATATATTTATTAAAATAAAATTTTAGTCACCAAACATATTTAGAAATTGGAGATAATACAATTAAATTCAAGAAAAATATTGCAAAAAAAAATTACAACCTACAAATTTTCAACTAAAATTTTCAATTATTTAGCTTTTTTAAATTTGTATTTAATATTTTTCTATAACATATAAATTTGGCTGTAGTTTTTGGACCGTTATCATAAGTTATTTTGTTAGATAAGCTCCAGATTTGGCTTCAGTACTGACTAATCTATTATATATGCACAAATATAATATTATATAGCTTCTTATTAAAAATATGAATTTAAAAGATAAATTTGTGAGGGGTATACTTATATATATGCTGCGCACTGTACACACACACACACACACACACACACACACACACACACACACACACACACACACACACACACACACACACACACACACACACACAGAGTAGTCAACATTTAAAGTGGATCAAAATCCTTTCATCAAAGTCAAAATCTATCAAACACTCTATTGAACACTCATTCTTGTCTTAGGACAGTTTTGAAAAACTTTTTTGATCCACATGAAATGTTGACTACTTATACTGTATATTATTCCTAATTTTACAAATAAGGACGTCCTCAAAAGGAGATTTTGTCAGATTTAGCTCACATCTATTGACAAATTTGTACTCAAACTACAGCAAAAGTACATACATACTGTACACACATAGCTCTGTGGTCTGGATATGATTTCCCTGCTTTAGGAGTTTTGGACCTTTTTTGGAGGACATGCCTGCTTAATTTCCTCTGAGGAAACACAAACCCAGACTCTAATCACCCAAAAACACACAAATACGTATAGAAACAAGCACACACACACACTGTAATCACTACTTCACTGCGCATACAATATTACTGTTTATTCCAAACAAACTACTAGTGAGGCAGTGCGAGTCAGCGCAGTGCCATAGGAGAGAAGAAAGACAAACAGAACGAGTGATTACAAGCGAGTGAACGAGAAAGACAAAAGCAAAGGAAAAAAGTAATATCCTGTTTGGCGGAGGGAAAAAAATAAACACATTAAAAAAAGACGAAGGCTGGAGAATATACATACACAGAGAGAAGAAAACAAGCCTTGATGACAGGCTTTTGTGCATTTTAGATGACTGCTAAGAATTTTAGTTGTTTATATTGTTGTTTTTATTTTACGATTGAAGGAGGAAGTTGTATGTACTGTATGTGTATGTGGTTGTGTGGATGTATTTGTAGGGCAGCTAAAAGCAGGTACAAGGAGAAATTACCACACTCATTTATCACCTGTGTTATCTGCCCTGAAGGCCAACAAGCAAACAACACACACACACACACACATAGGCGTCCTAACATCAAACTAGTAACAGGAACATCCAAAAAAACTATCACGCCAAACTTTGAGGCACAAAACCTTTCCATATATCCTTCAGAGGCTTAGAAAAATGTTACAAATTCGGCTTTTCCCTCTGGAAAACATTAAGAGGGACAACATATAAAGTGGTCAGGATTAAATATTAAGCTCAACTCATTTCCCTGTTTCTTTGCTTCCTTAGTACAGCTAATTTGATAGTTTCTATTTATAATAACATACAATATTTGATTCACGTCTTGTGAAAATTTGAAAAGTAATGAAAAAATAATATTAGAGTTATTTAAAGAAATCCACCGGCGAATTTAAATAGTTGTTATTATGTTTTTGTATGATGGCACATAGCAGTTTTGAAATCAGATAACAGTGATTAACTTAAGTTTAGCTTCTGAAATGGTCGAACGGACTGTTTAGTCACTGAAATCTAAATTAGCCATTAATATGTTTAATCTGCTTTTGACAATGAGAGATTGAACAATCTATAATTAACTGGTTAGACTGGTCAGGCAAGCTTGGATGCATGTATGGCGGGATTACCTCAAAATAAAAAAAGCACTGAATTATTTGAAGGAGATCATCAAGAGACCCCCATTGAACCGTATCTAATTTAATCCAAATGCACCGAATCTTAAGTCAGAGGCTGGAAAACACTGTCTATGTTCTCAGGCAAGGCCATGTCTGGGTCTCCAAAGCATTGTCTCCATTTATATTCAGACTATTTCTTACCAACACGGCCTGCATAAACATACCGCCCAGTAGATAGGGCTTATAATAATAACTTTGAACAATAAGTCATTAACATGTTGCTTAATGCTATATTGAAAAATAATTGATGTGCATTTGTAAGATTTAATCAGTATTAAGCTTGTGTAGTATAGAAGTAATCATCGATATTGGATGATTCATTTTGACACTCGATGCTCAATTATAGTTAATCTTAAAAAAAAAACACTTTAGAAAAAGTATGAACTCTTCAGTAGAAGAACACCTAAATACCTGAATATTCTTCAGCTTTGTATTATCAAATATCTTCTTATGCAGTTAATTTAATGGGAAAGTTCACCCTAAAATTTAAAATGTACTCATTATTTATTAATTCTCAAATGATTTCAAGCATTTATGTGTTTCTTTCTTCTGTTGAACACAAAATGAGATCGTTTGAAGAAAGTTGAAAACCTGTAACCATTGACTTTCATAGTAGGAAAAACAAATCCCATGGAAGTCAATGGTTACAGGTTTACATTATTTTAAAACATATCTTATTTTGTGTTCAACAGAAGGAAGAAACTTAAAGGTCTGAAAAAATAGTAAATGATGACAGAATTTTTATTTGTGGGTGAACTTTGCCTTTAAAGCTCTCAATTGGTTTAAGAAGCTTCTTAGGACACGTCTTTTTAGTACAGCATTTAATTTGTCATTACCTCTGTAATTTTTTCAGTTTTACAGTTTGTAATCTTTTTTCTTATTTATTGTTTTACTGTTTAATTGATTATTATGGTGTGACTTTTGGCTTGTTATTTAGATTTTCTGTAAGTTTGTAATTTTGGCTTGGGTTGCATTCTTATTTGTTGTTGTTGTTGTTGTTGTATATCTTGTAGCGCTTTGAGTTTAAGAACAGCACATCATAATTAAAATTTCTTCTTTTACTTTTTATTATTTTTGTTATTATTATTAATTGTGGCCAGATTCAGATTCATATTATATGCCTTTTACACTTTTATTTTTTAAAATCCCTGTTCCATTGCATTTATTGTGCTTTTAAATTCAAGTTTAGCATGTTATTTAATTAATTGTTTACACACACACAGACACACGCATATATATATATATATATATATATATATATATATATATATATATATATATATATATATATATATATATATATATATATATACTGCTAAAATAGAAATATATATATATATATATATATATATATATATATATATATATATATATATATATATATATAGTATATACACACTTGAAGTCAGAATTATTAGCCCCATGTTTATTTTTTCCCCAAGTTCTGTTTAACGGAGAGAGGATTTCTAAACATAATAGTTTTAATAACTCATTTCTAATAACTGATTTATTTTATCTTTGCCATGATGACAGCATATAATATTTAACTAGATATTTTTCAAGACACTTCTATACACATAAAGTGACATTTAAAGGCTTAACTAGGTTAATTAGGTTAACTAGGCAAGTTAGGGTAATTAGGCAAGTTATTGTATAATGATGGTTTGTTCTGAAGACTATCGAAAAAATATATAGCTTAAAGGGGCTAATAATTTTGACCTTAAAATATATTTTTTTAAATGATCCTAGCCAAAATAATACAAATAAGACTTTCACCAGAAGAAAAAATATTATCAGACATACTGTGAAAATTTCCTTGCTCTGTTAAACAACATTTGGGAAATATTTCAAAAAGAAAAAAATTGAAAGGGAGGCAAATAATTCTGACTTGAACTGTATATATATATATATATATATATATATATATATATATATATATATATATATATATATATATATATATATATATATATATATATATATGCACTTAAATGAAAAAAAAATTATCAATTAATTTTTCTTATATATAATGCATGCCAAACATAGTTCTAAATTGTTCTAAAATGATAATAAACTAGATATTATTTGTTTGTAATAAAATACTGTAACAAACATGTTTGCTACATATCATTGCAAGTCATGATAAAATGTTTCTGGGACATGACCAGTAACAAGTGCAAAAACTAATGCTACCACTGAGAAAATTAACTCCATATCAAACAAGAGCAAACACTGCAAAATAAACAATTTAGCCCATCCATAACATGCTATACACTACATTCAATCCGACTTCCCTTGAAGCAACTTGCCTTGCTCAAGGGCACAGTTTTGATCTCAGTAAGTCTGGTTCACGACTTACCTGAAATTAAATCTCCTCCCTTTGCGTTAATACACCAGATCATTAACCATCCGGCCATGATCTGAGCACAGACTTAGGAGACTTTAAAGAGGAAATATTTGCCCACTCCGCTGAAAGACTAAAAACACACTGGAGGAAATTTGATTTATCTAATCTTTTATGGTGATCAGTCAGTCTGGAGGGAAGTTGAGAGTCGAAGCGTTTTTGGTTGGTACACTTTTGCGCCCAAGATTTATTGATTCTTCACTCGGAGGGTACATTTAAGCCTCTGAGAAAAAGCGTTCCTTCGAGTTATTTGAACCAAGCGAATTATAAAGCAAAACATGAAAACAAACTTGAGGTTGCCTTTCGTGAAAACATATGTTTTCATGCGTTCACTACAGTCATGAAAGTATGTTTATGTATTATTGCAGCTTTGATGTGTGTTCCAGATAATCTGCCAGCAATGCTGTTGACACAATTAACACGCCGCACACATCTTCAAATATTATTACGTTTTATTAAAAATGTATCCCACACCAGATGTTCGAATTAAGAACATAACCGCATTTAGTACAACAAAGTCAGACTACAGGCTCCATTTTCGATCTCTCTATGTGAATTAAAACGACTTTGTCGGTTGGTTTATATAGTTAACTTATACAGTCAAATCAGCGTTTCCCGACCCGTGCTCAATGCAGAGAGACCATGAAGAGCACTTAGTCCCAGCAGACCCAACATCATCTGGGTCAAAGATTGAGTGGAAAACATGTGTTCTAAAGAGAAACACAGAAACAGAGAGAAATGATGTTCAGATGTGCGCGTACAAACCACTCACTGTGAGAGGACAGACAGATATGGATCAGCTGAAACTCAATCTGAACCGAATGTATTGAATTACATAAGAGATCTAAGGGACATCTTTTGTTACCCCCACAGCAACAAACCCTCTCTTTCTTACACACACACATGCGCATGCACAAAACAGTCAATTCAGCAGTCGATACACTAGCGCTGGGACCATTAGGAGTTGTGTTATGGATTGTCAGACAGCGATTTTACAGCTTTTTAAAACAATTTCAGATATATAATTTAAATTTGCTTACATTGCATTGATTCACACACACACAGCTGTATTACTCTATAATAAACACACACACTCATCAATATTCTCATCCGTCAGACTATAAAATCCTGAAATGAAACATTTACAGTCTAAACCGTTCCACCTCCTCTGCTCCGATGAGGAAACTAAAATTCACACTTAATATTCAGCACAGGTAATACATGTGGTGCATTCCTCTGAGGACTGTGCTCTTGTGTTTGTGCTTTGTAAGAGCGTTAATGGCCTGTGAGGATCTGATGAAGGAAGAGTGGGGGTCTTGAAGCGTCAAAAAGCTACAGGACGAAGTATGTCAGACGGCAATGTAATATGCCACAAAAGTGTACAGCGGCTTCTCCTGAGGTACAGTTGGAGCATTTAAATGTCACTAAAAGCACGCAGAAATATGCACCGTTGCCGGTTTTCTCATCTATTTTTCATATCGACAGAAAAAAGCGCACAAAGGGAGGAAGGGAGGTGTGAAAAAAGCTGCAAAAAGTGGTGGCGGGTTGAACTCTCCGGTGTACGCTTTAATGCAGCACCAGTTTCACATGTTTTTCAACGCTGAAAAATCATCACTGGAGACCACGATGTGTCGAAACACATTGCCACTCACACACAATATCCAGATATGTTCAATAGAGTTTTATATTTAAAATAATAAAACTATTAATTTTATGGTAACACTTCACAATTGGATTAGTTTATGCATTTACAAACATAAACAAACAATGAACAATACACTGTAAAACCCAAAAAGGTAACTCAAACCGTTTAAGGAAACCGATTGCAACAAACCATTTGAGTTAAAAAACGTATCAGAGTACTGTAAACTTACTCTATTTAAGTTGAAGTAATGAGGTAATTAATTAACTCATTACCTTCAACACTGAGTTCAAAACTTTTCAAATGAGTAGAATTAACTTTCAGTCAATTTTGAGTTAACTACACTCATTTCATTTGATAAAGTTGACTGTTGGTCAACTTTACAGTGTACATTCAGTACAGTATTTGTTCATGTTAGTTAATGTGGTAACACTTTAGTTTAGGTCACAATGGTACACATGGTATTAACAAACCACTAACTAACACTTCTAGCTTGATAAACAACCAATTTACTGTTTATGAATAGTTAGTAGGGTAGAAGTTGGGTTTAGATTTAGGGATGCAGAATAAGATCATACTTTATAACTAGTAATGAACAGTTAATATCTTAATATTAGGCAGGTAATAAGCTAGTTAATAGCATGAATCGTGACCTAAACTAAAGTGTTAATGTTTATATTTAATGAAAATATAGTTGTTTGTTCATGTTAACTCACAGTGCATTAACTAATGTTAACAAGCATGAATTTGGATTTTGGATAAGGCATTAATAAATGCTGTAACTAGGGGAGCGCGGGGCACAAAGTAATGCGGGGTAAAATATAACACAGAGTTTTAAGGTATTTGCTCAGGGTTAACCATGGCATGCTTCTGAGGTTTTCACCAAGTCTTGGCAGACGTCTTCCTGCCAATTATCGAAAAAGTTTGTCGATATTTGGATGAGAAACACAGGAAAAACCATTTTTTCAGCATAAAATATTTTATTTTACTCAATATTTTTTTTAGAAAAAAAAAAACTGAAATATGTACATAGAATCTTATATTGTTGTGATCAACATCTTGTAGGCTTAAAAAAGGAACCATTTTGAAAGATGTAAAAAACACAGTGACTGCTAGCCAGTTGAGGAAAACACGACGCAGAGGGGTTAGTTGTAACATGGTGTTACAAATAAGCCTCACACTGTTGGACACCAATTATACTAACAAAATAATTTTTGAATTTTGAGTGTAATGTTGAGATCTTTTTATGTTAAAAATGTATTTTACTAAAAAAGATTTATTAATAGATGAACATTCATTTTATTACTAATAATGCAAATAAATGCATTATATAATAATGGATAATAACGCAAATAAATCCAAATGTGTTTATCCAACAGATAAATCAATAAACATGTGGTATATATAGAATAAATAAAATTTGAATTAAGCACTGTGGAAATATACTATTTAAAGTAAACTGAATTTAAATTAATTGTGTGAATCTGACTTTTTAAGCATGTGTTACAACTAACCCTCTGTCTGTTACAACTTGCCCGGCAGGTGGGGTAAATAGTAACATTTTTACTCCTGGCACTTTTGGAAATACTGCACAGAAACCATAAATCTGTCGATCATCCTTTCAGTGGTCATTTATTGGAGAGGCTTGTGTGTTGTTGGAAAAAAATATGGTTTGTCTAACCCTATTACTTTGTTCATTATTTGTCCAAAACCAAAAACTTTGTGCCCCGCTCTGCCCTATTGTCCATGATTAGTTCATGTTATTATTTAGATTAACTAATGAAATCTTACTGTAAAGTGTGACCAATTTTATATATATGAAATATAATTTGACTATTCCGAGGACTCAAAAATCTAACCACTCAATATATTATTACCATATATTAAAGTTTTGATTACTTTTTGTACTTGATATTTTCTATAAATTAAGTAATAAAAAGATGAACACAATGAACTGAGTCTTCATTTAAACACTGATTCTCTCAACCAATTATGGGACTTGGATTCTTAGCCCATGATCTGTTTTGAGTTTTGGAGACCTAAATATTTTGGAAATGAGTTTTAAATTGAAAATATGGATTCTTTTTGTGCAAACTCCGTTCAGACAATCAACAAATAAAAGTACATCATTTGCAGATGAAGGAGTCGCTAAACAGCCGTGTGTGCTGGAGGGTGCAGGGCTTTGTAGATGAGAGCGTATTGTCCCTTTAAGAGCACAAGTAGGTCGGCGGTCGCTGTGGCGTCGGCTGTGTCTGCGAGGCTAGTGATCTGATTGGTTGTGATTTGTGGGAGAGCTGATCTGATTGGTGGTGATGAGGTCTGTTTCACTGGGCCTGGCTCATGTGGGCCAGGTGTCAGAAAGCATCGTTTCCACACCAACGCATTACAATGAGACTGGAACAAAAGGGCTGACGGCGCAACCTAGAGAAAGAAGGAGGGGGCACACACTAGGAGGACCGAGCGGGAGAATGGAGTTTAACTCCAGACTTGCCTGACATCATACTGAAAATGCAGATTGACCTCCGCTTTCCAAAGTGGAGCAGAACCGCAAGAGGTCAAACTAGCTTCACTTTAAAACCAGACAAAACAACCAGGACTTCAAATCAAAACACGCAGCAAACAAGATTTCACAAACACACCTACAAATTACTGAAGGGACAAAATTATCTTATCAAAATTCAGGCCTTAAAGGGACAGTTCACCCCAAAAATTAAAATATACACACCATAAAGTTGTTTCAAACTCGAAAAAGATTAATTCTTTCTTTCTTTCTTTAAAAAACACAAGATAAGATATTTTGAAGAATGTTGGTCACCAAAAAAATGTTATGTTCTGAAGTTATGTATTGAAGTTGGCCTTCTCTACATCAAAAGAAAGATACTCACACAAGCTTGAAACAATTGGGTGGTGAGTAAATTTTCATTTTTGGATGAACTTTCCCTTTAACAACAACAACAATTTGCTCACAGATCACACTGCCGCTTATTAACATATACGCTTTTTTTTTTAAACAACACCAAATTGCTGAAATATTTGCCTTTGTGTCTGCACTTCCTGTGAAGTGCAAATATTGACAGATAAGTTTTAACCAGAGGACCACTTCAGTCCATTATCACATTGAAACATACGTGCACTGCCCCCTAATGGTTCCTTTCAACATTAAAAATGCACATGCCACTGCTCTGCAACAGATAGAAGAGTGCTCCTTTAACAATTATCCTTTAGAAATCTCAAATGATGAATGTTAAGACAATGCGGTGTCATCATCACTTAAGGGTGAAGCCACTGAGAAGCTGAAGTTTATTTACTGTACGGTGATCATTCAGAAGATCAATATGTGTGTGTGCGAGTGTGTGAATTCACACAGCGAGAGGATGGTGTAATTATCTAATCGTTTCTGTTGAACGATCGCTCATCCCCAGCGTGGCATTTGGAAGACAGGCATCAGAAACTCATTTTAATGCCTATTATTAGTGCACACAATACTGAGAGTAGGAGTGGAGAAGTGAGAGAGGGAGAAGGGTGGGCGGCTCTCTGAATGTCAGATTCTCCTTTATTAACGCTGGAATTTTGTAAATCTAATTGAATGTTTTCTCAAGTTGAGTTGGGCCATTTAACACAAGCACACAAGCACACACACACACACACACACACACACACGCACACACACACACACACAGCAGTAATACACTCTTTAAAAATCCATAGAAGGACCATTTTGTATTCCCAAATGAACTTTCATTGAACAGTTCTTAAACCATTCGTTTAAACCATTTGTTTCTTAGTGTAAACAACCCTAATTAACTTTAATGCGGTTTTACACCTAACTGAAAGATTCTTTGGATGTTAAAGGGCACCTATGATGAAAACCATCTTTTGTAAGCAGTTTGAACAGAATTGTGTGTGGGTATAGTGTGTCTTCACAGTCGTATTGGGGTGATATAAACACAATAAGTCTCTTTTTTAAATTTCCTGATGTTAAAATAGAATCCAAATCTCTCCCATTTTGAGGCCGACTGCAACGTGACATAGGAATGCGATTTCCCCGCACACTGAATTGATTGACAGCCGCGTATTAACATGTCTCTATAGTAACGCGTATTATCATATCAACAAGACAGGACGTGCACAAAGCAACCAGGATTAAAAGATCTGTTCAGCTCTCTGTGATCATCAGTCATCATCACAAATGTGATCAAGAATTAGTTTTACAAGTTTAAAACAGTGCATGTTTGTAATAAGGACAGTAAAATTGCTGTAATTCATCACCACAGCTGCATGTCAGTACAATTATAAAAGAAGACGATTCAATCCCGGTTTGTGGGCGTAAATCAGGTTTATTTTGTACATTAACATAACGAATATCCATACAGCAGTGGATTTTAACGTGTATCCTGTCACATTTTGCCATGCAAAAACAGTGCAAAGTTAAATGCACTGTGTGTGTGTGTCCGCTGTGTGTGAACTTTGTAACGACATTGTGTGTGACTCATCGTCGCAGAAAGGCTTGAATTAACTCCACATCAAATAATCATTGGGAAAGTTCTTACTGTATTTCTCACAAACGTTACGTGAGATCTGCTTCCTTCATGTCTGTCACTGTGCTGTTTATCTGACGCAGCTGAGGCGGAGATTGAGGCACACTCTGACAGGCACGTGGGAACGCTGGGCATGGAGAATTAGCATTAAAAGCACAGGCAACAAAAACAGCTACACTGTGTTCAGAGCGGAATATTCCAATATTCTGAAAAGTATAATAAATAATCTGATTGGTGTTGAGCTGAAACTTTACAGACACATTATGGAGACAAAAGACTTATCTTAAATCTTGAAAAAGGGGTGAAATAGGTGCCCTTTAAAGGTTCTTTATGGAACTATTAAAGCCAATAGAGAATGTTTATTTTTCAGTGTACACCAACAGCAGCAATAAACAATGATAATAATATATTATCATTATATACATCTATAATTAATGAATAGGAATTTATGATATTCTTGTATTTACGATTTAAATTTATTAAAATGTGCAACTTTTTGGACAAAAAAGCAATACAGCACTAGTTTTTATACTGAATATAATGATGTGATGCCTAAATTCTTGTGTGACTGTGATATTTAAAATCTTTTTTTTATTTAGTTATGTATTGTCTATTTTTAGTTCCTTTATTTATTCAGCTTAGTGTCTATTTCAGAGGTCACCACAGCGGAATGAACCGCCAACTATTCCAGCATACATTTTACACAGCGGATGCCTTTCCAGCCGCAACCCAGTACTGGGAAACACCCATACACACTCATTCACACACACACACACTCATACACTATGGCCAATTTACTTCATCCAATTCACCTATACCACATGTCTTCGGCCTGTGGAAGAAACTGAAGCTCCCGAAGGAAACCCACACCAATAAGTGGAGAACATGCAAAATCCACACAGAAATGCCAACTGGCCCAGCTGGGACTCAAACCAGTGACCTTCTTGCTGTGCGGCGACAGTGCTAACCACTGAGCCACCGTGTTGCCCTGTATTAATAGTTATTTAGACTAATTAAATATACATTTCAATTAACATGAAATGACATGTTAATGACATGCGATCACCTCACAGCAAGAAGGTCGCTGGTTCAAGCCCCGGCTGGGTCAGTTGGCATTCTGTGTGGAGTTTGCATGTTCTCCCTGTGTTAGCGTGGGTTTCCACTGGTTTCCACCACAGTCCAAAGACATGCGCTATAGGTGAATTGGGGAAGGTAAATTGGCCGTAGTGTATGTGTGTGACTGTAAGAGTGTATGGGTGTTTCCCAGTGTTGGGTTGCAGCTGGAAGGGCATCCACTGCGTAAAACATATGCTGGATAAGTTGGCGGTTCATTCCGCAGTGGCGACCCCTGATTAATAAAGGGACTAAGCTGAAAAGAAAATGAATGAATGAATGAATGAATGAATGACTCATAGAAATAATAGGTAATCAGTATCGGACAAAATATATTGATGCACAAAACCATCACTGATGGTTTATATATATATTAATGTCCCCCCCCCACCCCCCCACCTCTGAGTAATATCAATGTAACATGTTCAGATCAGTTACAGCTTATCTGACACCCCCGTTCTGCATTGATTTGCTCATATATGCATTGATTTTCTTCTCTGTTCAACTCAGTTCACATGTCAGGAACAGAAGCTCAATGCATCTGATCATCATGTAGCATGCTGGGACAATTCCCATCTCCCAGAACAGCGAAAGATCCGGTGCTCACATTGAACTGAATATTTAAAGCGCTTGAGCTCTTTCATTCAAGCGGTTAAGAGTTCCAGCTCATGAAAAACTCAAAGGAAACATTCCCTTTTGAAACCAACCAAATAAAGCACACAGACCAATCAAAATGTTCCAGCTTCACATTCAGGCAGAATCTGGAAATATAAATAAAGAAAGAAACTGTTATTTAAACTCGATACTGATCTTTATGAAAACGGTTTCATTTCTCAGTAATAATGAAATATCTCTCTGGCAGAATAAACAAATAAAGCAAGTCTCATATACGCCAGCGGCTGTTTTTCTTCATAAGCAAGAGCATGAAAACAGTCCTGAACGGTAAGCTCTTTCATCTTGAGGAGAATGAAGAGTTTCTTTTCCACGGATGCTTAAGCACCAAACTGAGACAGACACCAAAAGAACATTACTTTGTGACTGCTATTTTAATAATGCAAGAGCTTTTTTGCTTGAGACATGAGGCACATCAGCACTCTGATTAGAGATGGACAATATGGCAAAGAATAACATGTTTTTGTTTGTTTGTTTGATTTGAATTTACCTGGTCAACTAACTAACTGGTCAATCACAACTGCCAAGTTTGGTTCATTTAAAGGGGTGGTCTAGTGCTATTTAATGCACTCATTTACATGGCTGTTAAGAAATTAGACTCAATCATGGGTCAAGTTTTTAAAAAAAATGATTTGGATGTGACTCAGAGTACCGCTTTTCCAAAAATCTTTCAAGTTTCTGGCTATCACCCTAGCAGTGCTTGGCTAAAAATGAAAATAGGTCCAAAAATATGTGCTTCTGGATGTGAGGGAAATTTGATCCCTTTCACATGCAAGTTTTAAATACTTCAGCTGACCCCCTTTGTGAATTAAATAGAATGTCTCACTTTTATATTTCCATTGCTATGAGTCTGGTTTATGACATGACATGCTGCAGCCCCATAGACTGTAGGGGAGATTAGAGCTGCTGGATTTACAACAAATCATTTTATCAACTTCTCCAAATCCACATCAAAGCAAAAGACATGACATGAGTATGAGACACAAGACATGAGTATTACCGCCATCGTTCATAGATATCAACATTTTACAAAACACATTTTTTGATTTAACAGTAAATATATGTATTAAAATATCTTCAATTTAAGCAAATGCTATTTCAATGAAAGTAATGATATCTCTGTCTATGTGCCAGTCATTGCGGAAAGGCAGATTTGAATTTAGCAGCTGATTTTAGGTATGAGAGATGCACTGAATGTTCTAACCACACCAGAGTTAATGTACAATCCAGGGACAAATACTGATCACACTGCTGTGGTTGTATGTGTCAAAGTCTTACAAACAACTTACAAAGTTGTTTCTCTGCAATATCACAAGATGTAGTTGATTGCTAAGCAAAAACTCACTTTTGACTTCCGCACACGAAGATCCACCAAGGAACACCTCTAGGCACTTTTTTTTACAGATAGCTGTAACTGTTTTAAATCTTTTTTTAAAAAACTAAATACTTCTGAGAAAAGGATGCAGTGCAATTCTATAGGTACTATAGAATTAATGAGACTATAAAAAAAGACTATAGATAAATATGAGATTGAGCAAAGTGAGCATGATACATCGCCTTTAATGAACTATGATTAGAATAGAGGTGAATGTTGCACCAAACATGTGAACTAAGGGTGAAAATGTCTGGTTTTAAGCAATGTCTGGCACAACACTCTTTTGACTCATTACACATTTTTTAAGCTCTTCACAAGTCTTCCTATTACCATTTCCTTGACAATTTTTTCAACAAAAAAAACTAAATCACGTGCATACGTAAGCGTTTAACCCAGCATTGCTTTGAAGATTCAGTAAATTCTGTTGCAAAATGTATGACATTTATTGTATTTTAAAGTGTAAAAACAGCATGAACGCGAAGTAAAAAAAACTTTGCAAACAACAACAACTGGTTTAAGACAGTTAATCAACTGAATCATGCAATGGTGATCAAAGGCAAAAATGTAAAATATATTCACTTTAATTTATTGGCAGAAAAGATGCATCAAATGGTAAAAGTTTGGGGTCAGTTTTTTATATTATTAATTTTATTTAAAAATGTAAAGAAAATTATTCTGTTCATCAAGACGGCATATATTAATTGTAAAAAATAAATAAAAAAAATGTTAAATATTAAATATTTATTTATTACTTATTCTATGTATTTCAAATGAAATTATTACTCCAGTAATTATTGCTTTTTTACTATTACCATTAATAATAATAATAATAATAATAATAATAATAATAATAATGATAATAATAATAATAACAACAATAATAATTAATTTTAGAGTGATTTCTAAGCATCTGGAGTAATGAAGCTGAAAATTCATCTTTAAAATCACTGGAATAAATTATAAGCTACTTTTGAACAGTTATTTTATAGTGCAATAACATTTCACAATTTTACAGTTTGTACTGTATTTTTGAAGAAATAAATGCAGCCTTGGTGAGCAGGAGAAGCTTAATTTAAAACATTTAAAAATCCTAATATATTAAAATTTTATTAAATAAAATAAAATAAAAATGTTATATTTCTACACGTATTTCTAAATATTATAACCCAACAGTAGGATTTTTTGTGCACATTCAGATGAAGTTAAGAATACTGTAAGAATTTGCAATGACCTTTCATTGCATCCCTGATCATCAGATCATTTGACAAAAATGTGTGTGTGTGCTGATTTGGACAGTAGTCTGATTGTTTGATTCTGCAGGATATGACCGGGAGGGAGAAACCGATGATCATTCAATTAAATGTGCTGGGTCTGTGTGTATGTGCGTGTGTGTGTGTGTGCATATGTCTGTGTATGAAATGGGAATCAGATGGAGTGTGTGTACGTGTGTGTGAATAATTATATCATGGTTGGATGCCTGTTCACTCACTGTGCAGCCAATGATGAGCTGATTAACAAGGATTTTAATTATTCACCAAAACAAGGTGCCCTTTCATACACACACACTCAAACACAACAGTAGCAGACAGACGGTGGCATCCTGTGGCGCCATGGTTCTCTGCGGGCACTGAGATGTTCATTGTGCCCACCATCTTCTGTCTGAATTTATCAAATCACTGCAAGCAAACATGATGCATTTATGTGAACATCACACACTACTGAACACATATACACGCACACACACAGACCAAAGCAATATTCAATACTCAATGTCTACATGTAACTACTACCTTATTACCTATTAATTAGCAGCAAATTATAAGAGTTTATGAAAGCAAAAGTCTTAGTTATTGAGCAACATGGATAGATTTTGTTTTTCTGCAATATACTGTATTGCGATACAAATAGAATTTCACCAAATGACTTGATTAACTCTATTTGGAAAGAATACTTTTTAATTCATTTAAAGTCATTTTAGATTGATTAGAATGATTATGTAGGGGAGTGTATCTGAATAAAATATAACAAGCAAATTACAAATATAAGATCATGTAAATAAAATATACAAATTAAATAAACAGTGTTTTATGGTCTTTTGAGGAGTTTAACAGTATTCCTTTACAGAAATGGGAGAAAATAAAAAATGTGTAAAAAAAAATGTATATAATCATATAAAAAATATATTAAAAATTTATATAATCATATAAAAAATTAAAAAATATATATCATATAAATGATTTCATAAAATAATCTTTTTAAAAAGTTTGGGATTTGCAACAGATTTTGTAGTGGAGTGCTATGCATAAAATATAATAAACAAATTGCAAACAGATAAATACAGGATAGTAGATAAATAAAATATACAGTTTTAGGGCCCTATCGCACAATAAGGCGCAAGATGTGCATAGCGAGATTTGTTGCTATATTCAGACCAGCACAACTCAAAATTTTATGTTTCACATTGTTTAAATAGCAAATCCATTTGTGCCACTTTGTGGACTCGGTCTAAATGGTCAAAATCTGTGTTCCAGTCTAAAAAGGAGGTGTGTTAAGGCGCATTGTTGGCGTGATGCTATTTTGAGGAACTGAAATAGGCTGCACCATTGACCAAGAAAAAGCTGGTCTAAAGTCCAGCACAGGACTGTACAACAATTCATATGTAATATTTATGATATTTATGTAAAAATGATTTTAAAATGTTACAAAACTTATTATTTTCTACATAAATATAAAAGCTACTGCCTTCTTAATGCCTCCATTCCTTTGTTCAGTTTATTCATGACAATTTGCTTTTGTATAATGTTATTATTATTAGCAGTATTATTTATTATATGCATATTTATATTTGTTTTAATAAAACACCTGTCGGGTTTTGAAGACCTATGCATCATCGTATGGGGCATAAGAATAGGATGTGTTTTTGACCACACTTCATTATTATTGTTCATTTATTAATTTGCTGGAAATTAGAACTGAATTTAGAAATAGTTTTGAAACAAATCTTTGCGCTTAACAAACAAAATTAAATATGTAAGCTAATGGATGTCTTCAGCAGAGTGCGTGCAACACCGTTTCCTTTTCCACGAAAGTAAAGGAGAAAAAGAGTAAAAGTAAAGTAAAAAGAAAGTAAAGAGGCCGAATGGAGGAGGTTCATTCTTTATCCTCGCTGCAGATGGTCTGTTCAACTGTTTTCTCACCACTGAAGTGTTCAGTTTTTCCACTTAAAAAGTCTACCATGTAAGCAGCAAATGCACCATGGAGCGACGCAACTTACTCTTAAAGGGAATGGCAGATGAGACTCTGATTGGTTTAATGCATGTTATGCTCAAAACACACCTATAACTCATTAAGAAAATAAGCACAACCTTGTTAGACCATGCGCCGGGGCGCTAAGCTTATTTTTACATCCTTGAAATAGCAAAGGGGATTCAGACACACCCTTATTGCTTTTGTGCCATGCGCTTTAGACTTTGCGCCTAGATCATTAAAATAGAGTCTTTAATGCTATTTTTGGGAAGTCTAACAGCATTTAGGTATGTAAATTGAAGAATCAAATGTAAAATTTTGTGCCTGGTTAACAATTCGACATTGCACATTCTGCGATGTGACTATTGTGAATGCGCATGCACACTGTGATGTCGATGCTGAACTGATACATTGTGCAGCCCTAATGTAAACGTCACACACAGCTGAACACACATGGACCAAGTCAGAAGCAAATGCAGCTGGTAAATTTTCTGCTGCAACATCTAATGTAATTTGATTAAAGACGGCTGCCGTATGGCAAAAAAATATTTCTGTATATCTAAATGAACAATTCATTCCCTCGAGTTCCATCTGGGGAGTGTTGGGTAGTGATGGACTGGAGCAAATTTGTTTGTGAGAGACAACCAAATGAAATGAGCTTTGCTGCACGCTCGACTGCACATCATGACACGACAGAGGCTGAAATCATGATCTGGTGAAGACGTCAGCAGACAAATGTTTGAGAGCAATAGTGCAGCGAGAGCAAATGCTTAGGCAGATTTCTGGTAGCGCTGGGTGTTATTAAATGAGGTCTCGCTGAGCTCATCTGTTATAAAAGATGCTCAAGTTTAAATGCGACTGAAGAGCTTCCTCGAGAGTTGTGTGAAGTTTGGGGGTGTCCAATTCTGTGGCTGTGGTTTTTGCTTAAAAGAAATGTGAATGACTGGAATATAGATTTGCTAAACCAGCAGAGTTCAGCGAAACTGTTTTCAGCAGCTTTTGTAACCCATGTCTGGAACTGGATGGGTGACAGTTTAGTTCCTGAATATATTATCGAAGGCAGATATGAAGTGAATGGGCCTATGAAATGAAACCTTAAAACAATATCTTAATGAATACATTTTTAAAAACTTAATTGGACTCAACGCCTATTTCAACTGAAAAGGTTATTCTCAAGATGGATATACAGTAGCTGCCAATGAAAATGAGAACCATTGCAGCTATGATCAACTTAGACAGGATTGTAACATTTTAATGATGATGAAACATTGGAAAAAGTAGTTGTTCAACCTGAACCTCCGTTGCAAGCAACCACAAATTTAGCAGTATGCTTCTCTGTGGTAAGTTTAGAGAGTACGAACAAATCACACGTTTGTGTTAAGCTTATTACAATGGTCAGTCAGATGCATTTAGTCAAGGCTGAAAACAACCACAGGTAAAGTGTGCATAAATCGGAAGCTGCTGTGGACTTTTACAGTATATCAGTATGATGATCTATTTCCAACTGAAACAGAATACTGAGTAGGGGAGGGAATCTGTGCACTCGTCCTCTCATCTTTCACTCCAGTGCTCACAAAACTGCTAGCCCGATGTTCCGGGACTATTATGTTTTCCAGTCGGGCTACCAAAAATTAATCCAGCCTGCCCGTTGGACTATCTTAATAGGAGAAAAATTATAGCCTATTTCAGGGATTTTGGATTCTCTCACAAATTAGGTAATTTGCACAAACTGGTGTTGTTAAAAGAACTGGTATATATATATGCGATGCAGTGGAGCAGTAGGTAGTGCTGTCTCCTCACAGCAAGAAGGTCACTAGTTTGAGCCTCGGCTGGCGTTTCTGTGTGGAGTTTGCATGTTCTCCCTGCATTCGCGTGGGTTTCCTGCGGGTGCTCCGGTTTCCCCCACAGTCCAAAGACATGCGGTACTAGTGAATTGGGTAGGCTAAATTGTCCGTAGTGTATAAGTGTGAATGAGTGTGTGTGGGTGGATGTTTCCCAGAGATAAGTTGCAGCTGGAAGGGCATCCGCTGTGTAAAAACGTGCTGGATAAGTTGGGTGTTCATTCCGCTGTGGCGACCCCGGATTAATAAAAGGACTAAGCTGAAAAGAAAATTAATGAATATATATATATATATATATATATATATATATATATATATATATATATATATAAATAAAACAAAGGTAATTAAATAAAATGTGGTTATTTAAAAAATATATATTTAGCCTTTAATGAATGCCATTTTTTTTATTTAGTAAATGTATGTTGTTTTTTCTATTCAGGTTACCAGGGACTTTGACATTTTGCAAGATATTTTCATAGCAAATTAACATTTGAGGGGGTGTGGCTAAGCATATTTCGGCCAAGCCGTCAAACTGACATCATCAGAGAAGGATTGTTATTTCAGATCAATTTGATTTGTAGAACAATTAGTTTTTTTCTTTGAATTAATTTGCATTGTTTAATTGTTCACATTAAGACTAAGAATGTACACTAGTAAAATAAAGATTTAAAATTTTGATTTCATGCGGACTTAGTGCATGCATAGTGAGTAACTGAATTATATGCTGTCAAAAATTCTTATCATAAAAAACTAATAGCAGATATAATGCAAGTAAGAAATTCATTTCACTTGTAGTGAGTCAGTGTGTGTTTTCTAAAGTGCATATTTCAATTTAGATTAAATGTTTAGGCCTCATAATAAATCGTTTTAGCACAGTGAACCCAAACCAAGCAAACCATTGCAATCTATGCAAGTCAGTCAAGTAAAATAAATAAATAAATCATTTTGGCAATCCAGAGTAAAGTATTTTTTTTAAGTGACGATAATTCAATTTATTATGCACATTCAAATTTTTGCAACCATTTTGATTCACAAATGATAATACAATACTACTTAAAAAAAGAGAAGTGTTAAAATGGTAAATCACTTTTACCACTCAAAGGTAATTCATTAAACTGAAATTTTGTAATGCTGTGATTAGTCAAGGTCAGCCCTAAAGTGCACCACTGTCATTATTAGGTGAGACCACCCCAAGGTTTTATTCTAATGGATGGTTTTGCTGTCTGAAATGTGGAGGTCAAAAGAGGTGGGCTGGAGCAAAGTAACCAGGCATGTCTGATGGCCTGACTAGTCACCAAATGAAAAGAAACACGAGGAACACAGAAAAGAGCTGCTTCTTCCAACTGTATGTGTATGTTACTGACTCCCTGAGTACCTGATCTTAATGCCAGAAAGAACTCATGACTGTAAGTCTGAAGACGGCAGATTCGCAGATTAGTTAAGACATTCAGCAAAGCACTAAAACAGATGTTACAGGGCAGGGTTTCCCAAAAGGTGACGCACAGCCCGTATCAGAACGAAGTCAAACTACTGGCTTCTTCCCAACATTTAGGTCCAGCATAAGCATGTCAACATATGTTGACTAGAACTAAGAATAATCAGAGCAGGCTACTGTATATCAACCATGAAGACTCCATGAGAATGAAGGAGTTTCATGTTTGCAGACTAAATTAGGGTTCAAAGTTTACTTTATGACTAACAGTTGCAAACTTACTTTCAAATGTACAAAAATTTAAAGGTGCAGTACGTATATTTTTGACTCTTTTAAAGCATAAAAATACCATAATATGTTTCCTGATATTTTAAGAAACATCCTACAGTAAGTGAACATTTATGTTTATCTGAAAAACAATGCTGAAGTCAGATATTCTGCTTTGAAAATGTGCGTTACATGCCAGAACGTCTGTCTTTGTTTTGATTCTTTTAACCCGCTCACTGCCACTTTAGTCAATCATATTTCATCACCCCGGGTTGCCTTTATGGAAAACAGTGTACTTGACTCATTCAGTCAGGGAGGTTATCAAAGTTTGCATCCGTGAATGAAATGCACCCTCCGGTGGACAGTAGCAGCCTCCAAAATAAACCTCTGATTCAGAGTTCAACATGAGGTGGTTGTTAACTAACAAATAATATACATATTATAACCGTAAACATTAGGTGAGCAGGTTACATTTAAACCGCGTGTCCTAAGAACACTACCTGACGAGATTTGCAGTGATAAGCAATGTGGCTGTTTGCACCAGATGCAACATGACAGAAATTTAAATACAGCCATTCGGAAGCACATAATAATGCACTTACTGTAGTACTCCACTGAAATGTAAGGTTTATAATCTAATTAATAATACATATTAAACCTCTTTAACATTATTTTGTGTACATGCTGAAAGATTGATATTTGATCAATATGAGTCACTGTTCCAAAGTTCAATTTGTAACGGTTTATTTTATTTTCAAGATCTGACGCGAACTATCTGCTGCTGCTTTTAATAGTATGGCAATAAATGTAATGTAAAATGGCATTCAAGCTCACATTATTAACAGTTAACACTGAATAAAGCACATGAGGTTTACCTGAGGTGATCATTGTCAGTTTATTCTGTTGTTCAGCTGCAAGAAATAGAAGCCGTTTCTAAAATATAATATATATTTCAGGTGTCGGTTACAACAAAAACTCCTTTTAATATGGAATATATTCCTTCTGTCACGTACTGCTGCTTTTATTTAAAACACAGTTTAAATCAGCCTTTAGGCTTGAGAGTCAGTCACACTCTTGTTGATGTCGTCAATCTGGCAACCTACGCTTGCGTGTCAAACTTACATACTGCACCTTTAAGATATAGAGCCTATCATGAATGACAAGAGGTTTTGGGGAAAAAATATAAAAAATATTGCTGAATGACATTTTAAAACTGCATGGGAGTGGGTGTTTTTACTCCAAAAAAAATAATTGTTTAGATGCTTGAACAGCTTGAAAAGATCATCCTTGACCTACAGTATATATTTGAAAGCTACGTTGTGAAATATTTTCATCTATTAATAACTTTTCTTTTGGTATTTTGTGTTCTTCATAACTATATAGTATGATTGTACTGCACATGGAAATATAATTTATTGTACTTTTGGATGCTGAACCGCCTGTGGTCATGTCTGCTTATATGGAAAAGAGCAGCTTGTACTTTCTGCAAAACACTGTTGTGACATTAAAGTGAGCAAATAAAGACAGAATTTGTATTCTGGGGCAAACTATCATGAAAAAAATATCACTTGGCTTTGCAAAAGGCATATGTGTTATTGATGGAGTTCTGTGGGTGGACAACACAAGGGTCTGTTAAGCAGACTAACTGCTGCACTCCTAGCACTAATAGCATTGCACTGCATTATTGATAAAGCAGTGTAGTATGCCAAACTGAGCGGGAAAATAAAAGACACCATGGATACCGTGACACGGCTCATAAAATTTCCAGCCTATAACATCACTTCTCTGCAGTAGAGGAAATGCAAAAGATTACAACCTTATGCAGCATAACAATGCAAGCTTAAGGGCCAAATGAGGAAGAAAGTGTGTGAACTCAGAGAGACCTTTGTTCTTTTTAGGAAGCCTACTGAGCAAAAAGCCATAACTCTTTCTCTGTGATTGATCGCTCTCATCTCAATGTATCTGAATGTGAATGTCTCACTTCAATCATCTTAAATTGCTTTTGGAAGGCAAGAACCACCTATGAAGCCAGTGAAGCTTTCCCCTTCCATTTCACCATTTCCTGTAGCTAAAACAGCAAGGCACGCCGCTAGAGAACATTGGTTCAATTCCCAGAGAACGCATGAATTGATAAATTGTGTACTTTGAATGCAATTTAAGTCTATTTGGATAAAAGAATCTGCCAAATGCACTGATGTTGGCCGCGTTCAGACAGAATCAGATCCAGACAGAAAAAAAATCTGTGGTGTGAGCACTGAAAAAAGAAAAAGAACAAAACGCGGGATGCACACTAATGCATATGTTCATGACAAGACTGACAGAGAATTTTAAGGAGCATCAATCATTTAAGCGAAATCCTCTGGTCTCCACAAACAGACGCTTTTCATTTCCCCACACGGCCTGTAGACTGCTGAAGCCAAAAGACCCTGAGGAAACATCTCTGCTGGAGGATTCTTGGAATTCATTGAGTGGAAGAACAAGAGTTGAGATTGTAAGCGGCTTTCAACAAAGTGGAGGTAATACAGGTATTTTGCACGGACAGCTGAGCCTGAAAAGGTCTTCTTGGTTTGCCCTTCTCTATTCATCAGACATTATGAAGATTGACCCACTCTAAACGGGTGCTTCAGATACCAGTGGTAGGGTCCAGATCTCCACTATGCCAAAAATTGTACATAATAAAAGTGAATTATGCAGCCGTGAAGACCCTTGTTATAAAATTGGCACGCTGCAAACCATGCAATTACCTGCTGGGTCACTGTTTCAACATTAATAACAATGTCCTCAAAGGCCAGGCATAAAATGCAATGCTACTCAGAGCTTCAGGAGGTTTTAACACAATCTCACAAAACTGCACAGGGAATCCAAATGACTTTTATCCTCATGACTAACAGAAAGAGATTCTTCCGGCCAAACCCATAAAACAATATATTATTCTCAATAACCACTAAATGGCTGTCATTAAAGACCATGCGATTGTCAAAAAAAAATGTTTAAAAGATAAATATTACATTAAATGCTCCATCTACTTCAACAGTACTCATCAATGGAGGCTCAAGACATCCAACAATTATTAAAAATAAGCCAACAGATATAAAACGCAGATTTATGATATATAAAGCAGTCTCATTTAAGAGGCGTGATTTAAAGACCTAAAAAGTCAAGTAAATTAATAACATTAAAAAAAAAAAAAACTTGGTAGGCACTTTAAAAATTAAAGTGCCGTTATTATGGATTATGAAAGGTTCATATTCTGGTTTTGGGAGTCCCCAAGAACAGACAGACATACATGCAAGGTCAAAAAAAGTGTTTCATCTTTCTTAAAATATGCATGTATTTTTACATTATTTGTTGAATGGCCATTTCCAAAGTCCTCCTTTACCTAAAGCTAATCTGCTGTCCAATAACCCAGTCTGTTGTGATTTACTGCATGTACTGTAGAACATGTTGGGAAGGAAACGCCCATCACTATTAATACAGCTTCAAGGGTTCGCCCTTGCTGATGATTGATTAAAAAGCGTGTTTGGCATGCTGTCCCGGGAGAGAGCCCTGAGTTCGTGAGATCCTCGAGCCGGGGGCTCCCCCCCGTTGCAGGGCGAGAGGGGAGTCTGAGTTCAGGTAGGTCTCGAGAACTCCTGGTCTGTTGGAGGAATCCGGAGAGCCCGGGGAAAACCCACCCAAAAAAGGGGAGAACATGTAAACTCCACACAGAAATGCCGACTTGGCCAGGTAAGATCAGAGCCAGTGACATTCTTGCTGTGAGGCAATGATGCTAACCATTAGGCCTCCGTGTTGCCCTGACGAGGAAATGGGAGGAGAAGGGGTGGAAGGGGGCATTCTTCAAGACGAAGATGGCTAAGGTAAGATACTCTGGTTATATATAGTGATTTAGGAATCGTCTGATTGGTGAATACTGCGTTAGCTAATGAGGACCAGCTGCTATCAATCATAAGTGCATGCTCCTCTCGAAATTAGGTTATAAATAAACTTCACTTATCAAGCTTATCATTTCATACTGTGTATGAACAAACAAAATCGCTTCAATTTTACTGAAGTTTATGCAATTTTCTTGAAGCTCTCACCATACTGTACTTTGATGTCACACAAACACACTGATCTGTCTGCACAGCAACACTTAGATGCAAGTGCTGATTTACTTGGCATAATACTATCCTATATCTCGCATTCAACAAGTGGGCGGGCTAAAGTTTAATGTTGACGTCAACATGAAACAGCTTGGGATTCATTTTTAAAAATAATTTGTTTTAATGACTCTGAGTCAACTCTTTCTTTTGAGAGATTATGCCTTTATACATGATGCGCTTTCAGATTACTTTTCAGGATATAGTCATTGACAACTGTTATACAATAAATCCATAATACAGGCACTTTAATAGATATTTTTCTTATTTTCAAAAGCTATATTATGTGTGCTTTATATTATAGGCCTTGAAGTTAAAAATGAACATTAATTCGGAGATAATACCAAAAAAAATTAACCTATTACATTTGTGATTATGAATGTTCAATTTAAGTGAGTATTAAATGGCAAAAGTAATCAAAATGTAAAAATGGAGATTAATGAGCATGGACAATTACATATGCAAAAATAAACAACAACAAAAATCTCTAAAATCATGCAATGCAATGATATATTGCGCCTGTTGGTTTAGAACAAATATATATATATATCTTTTCATAATTCACAAACATGGACACAGATTCAGCTTCCATCATCCATTTTTAGTATCTCTCCTTCATTGTATTTCAGGAGGATTGATCTGCCGTGTCAGCAGTGACTCACATTTCATTCTCTCAAATGGGTAAAATATGATCAAAGCGAGGGAGAATATAATACGGCCAATAGAAGATACTCTACAGAGCAGACAACCAAATCAATTGCAGTGCTATCGGAGCTAAAATTAAGTTCTGAAGAAGACAAAAACTGACAAGAAGATTGAAAAGAGGAGTTGATTACTTTTCATTTAATAGCTGCTTTCTGCCTTACAATACCTCAATTGTCAAGACAGGCTCCCGAAGCAACGGTGGGTTAAGTGAGTTGCTTAAAAGCACAATGGTGTCATCCATACCTGGGATCAAACTTGTGACCTTTGTGTTTCCAGCTCGGATCCTCCTGGGTCATAAAATTCACCTGGGTAATAAAAAAAACAGAAATCCTTTGAAAAACTTTAAACAAGAAAAACATCTATAAATTGGCTGGTTAAAGCATTCTGTTACATTATATTTGTACATATCAAATAAACATTTGAAGAGTCTCAAGTTGTTTTGCTAATCATGTCAACAGGGAGTTGTAAAAAAGCTGACAATGTCATTTCCCCTTGTGTGAAGGTCACCAAGACCACAGATTTCATCAACAATATCTTCATTTGTGTTCGGAAGATGAACAAAATTATTTTGGGTTTGTATCAACATGGGAGTGAGTAATGACAGAAATTACATTTTTGGGTGAACGAACCCTTTAAAGTGAACACCTGATCGCTACATCTGAGACAGAGAGAAATGAAGGTGAACAGAAGGACTGGTGGATGAAATATGATTCTTCATAATATGAGAGACAGAGAGAAATATGATCTAAAGGGCCTTTTTAAAGTGTTCAGAAGGACTGTACAATTGCCCCTTATGATAGATTGTTCTTAAACAAGTTGACATTGAATAAATGTAATCATTCATTTAGATTTTCTGTTTGTTGTAATGCACCTATTGCAAATTCAGTCATTCACTCAAATATCAGTATACGACAGATATACTGTATGCCACTTGTCTAATCTGTTGTTATACACTGTAAAATAATAATATAAATTTTACAGGTTTACATTCAAAGGATTCACAGGTGTTTTTGAAAAGGACTTTAAAAGCTTTTTTCAAAATGTTGATCCCTGCTATACAGTTTAACAGTAGGTAGGAATTATTGATTTTTATCTTAAATAAAAAATATATATATATTAAGATTGAATCTTTTTAACAACAAAAAAAGTTGTTAAACAGTTTAACAGTTGTTGTTTTGAGTCACTACACTGCTTTTGTTATATTTTAATAAATGTAAGGGGTTTTGCACATTGATTTAACAAGCAATTTTTGAAATGCTGATTTGATCACAAACTGCGTGAAAAGATTTGACTTGAGAAAAAAAATCTGGTTTGCTTAAAAAGCGATCGACTAAATAAACATTTGAAACAGACCTAAACTACTCAATAGGAGGTATGCATTGACATTGAACTGCTGGCCGATATCAATAACAAATAATATATTTATATTTGGAATAAAAAAATGATATTTTATTGAAGCAATAACTGCAACATTACAAATAAACAATTATCACACAGTAACAATATGGCTGCCAATGGGCTAAATGCACAGCTAGTGTTTTTCAGCCAATGATGAAGTTCCGGTGAAAGCGTTATGTGACTATTTTTAATTTCAAGTTCCTTTTACAGCCTCGATGTTGTAATGTAATTCAAACAAAATCAGTTAAATATACGTAAGCATCCATTTGGTTGTTAAAGCATAAAAAGAGACGAAAGACCGTTAAAACGCAGGCGCCGTCATTAGAAAATACTTTACATTAAAAACACATTATTGAAAATACTGGGGTAAAATTAATTTCCATATTTTAAAGACATGGCGCAGAAAAATATTATTTAATGCAGTGCTTCTTGTTTGGTCTGAGACTCACTTTATATCGTATCTCAATCAGGCAGTGAAGATAGCTGTTTTTTTAAAGAAATCAGATCTTAAACTCTGCGATTCTGTATGGGATGGCCTTGGGGCTGGCTGACTGAAATTAAAAGTCTGTCTGCATATACCTCATTTCATTCAGGATGGTGTAACCTCTAAAAATCTTAAGAGGAACAACTGTGTTAAAACATATGAAGCTCAGTCAAAAACAAACTGAAATCCATATGAAGGAACTCTAAAATTTCCCAAAATTCAATGATACAAAACTGGTAGAGGCCTCTGAAAAATTCAAGTTACATTCACTACCAAAATTATTTTACCAGTAGACATTTTAAATAATATAAAAACAATACGCAATAAAGTTTTAAAAGAACCTCTCAGTGAACAGTTTCTAAAATAGCTATTTGTTTCCTAATGTGAAGAATATTAACAGTTTTTTTCCACTGTAAAGAACCTTTTAAATGTTCCTCCCCTTCCAATGAAACCATCATTGCCAATAAAAACATCAGCTTTGTTTGAAAAGTGTTGAGGCAAAAATTGCCAATAACCAAGGCTGAAAATGTGGATGATGAAGATGAGACAGGATGAGCTTCCTGAAAACGGGAAAGAGGAGGGTATAGCCTGAGAGATCGAGTGTGGTGAGAGGAAAGGTCAACATCGCTGCAAATGTCAGACAAACAGGGAATATTTTTAGCCAAGAGATTCAGACAGACGCTGAAACAGAGACTATGATGCATCTGACTCTATATATTTTGATGGCATCGGTGCCAGTTTCATCCATGGTGCCCAGTGATTTGATGGAGAAGAACACAGTAAAGGTCGTTTAGCGTAATCCGAATACAGCGGTGTTGATCTGAGCCACATCCATTTGAGTACAATCTAGACTGTCTTCCCTGTTTATGAATGAAGACAGCAGCGATCAGAGGATATTCTTTCTCTCATTTGGCTCGTGTAATCAAGTCCAGTTACTGAGAAATGAAATCTGAGAAATGAAAGGAGCAATGTTTATGGCTTTCATCTTTCATACACACACACAAGCTCGGAGGGAAGCAGACTGGCTAATCTTACACGCCTCCCTTCAAATAAGAGACACAGAAACATAATCTTGATTGCTGCCACAATTGTTGTTTGTCCCTTTAGCCGGATTGTCTGTCCTTTGGATAAATTTGCTGTCCATTACTCGGCCCGTCTCTGTGTCCTCTAAATGTATTATCTGTTTAGGCCTGCCTTGTTCTGAACAACTAACTCACACAAACAGCCACAACAGAGCCTCTCCATTTTAAACATACAGAAAATAAACAAAACTCTAAAAAAAAAAAAGACCTACTGTATAAATATACCTTCAGACGTTCATTATTCATGTTTTTTCCGTTGATTTTTCGACTTGTTTTTTCACGTGCTACCTGTTGAAACCGACCTGCAACAAATGAAATAGCGCTGCCACCTAGTGATCACCCAGAGGAACTACATCGCTGAGATTTAACAACATAAATGCAGATAAATGGACATTAAAAATAAAATAAAAAATAAATGAATAAATAGATATTAGCATGTGTTATATTGTTTTGTACAAACTGTCATCAATAAGGGTTTTTGTCATCCATTTTCAGACTGGATAGTTACTTGAAGAGATCATTTATACATTCAAAACAAATGTAAGTGTCAGTAATCAATTCATAAACATTCTCTCTCTCGCTGATCTTTCATTTAAAAATGTAATAAACATAAACGACAAATTTCTAGTAACATATTGTCACAAATGGTGTACATTTTGGGTCTTAATATTCATCTATTCATTTTCCTTCGGCTTAGTCCCTTTATTCATCAGGGGTCGCCACAGGGAAATGAACCGCCAACTATTCTTCCAGCTTCAACCCAGTACTGGGAAACACCCATACACTCTTACATTTACACTCATACACAACAGCAAATTTAGCTTATTCTATTCCCCTATAGCGCATGTCTTTGGACTGTGGGGGGGAAACCAGAGCACCCAGAGGAAACCCACGTCAACATGGAGAGAACATGCAAACTCCACAAAGAAATGCCAACTGACCCAACCAGGACTCAAACCAGCAACCTTCTTGCTGTGAGGCAACAGTGCTAACCAGACACCTTGTCACTGGGTCTTACTATACATAAAACAAAATATTTTTTATATACAAAGTCAAAGTCTAAATTGGTATAAGGTTCTATTTGTAATGCAGTCAGCACTTCTGATGCAAACAAAAGAGGACTAATCAGGATCATCTCAGAGGCCAAGATGAGTGTTAATCAGGCCACGTTTTAATTTATGCCACTATCAGAATGTAGGCTAATATATTATTATTATTTTATAATTATACTGATGGTTAAGCAACAGAAGAAGCCCTTATGAACATATTCCTATATGGAGATAAATAATCAGAGCTCATACACAGCTTGTACTTTTAAAAAAAAATGTTATCTGTTAACATGATTTGGATGGATTTTATAACATTAAGCATTAAAGATTTCATTGTTGGCTAAAACTGAGCTGTTTCATAGCTGCAATTATTTAAATACTTAAAATGTGATTTTAATATATATATATATATATATATATATATATATATATATATATATATATATATATATATATATATATATATATATATATATATATATATATATATATATATATATATATATAAAAAAATGCAGTTAGATATTTTTCTTTTTTATTAAACCTCTATACAACTTTGATGAAGCATTGTCTGTTTCTTGCTGTTTCTAAAGTCTTAAATTAGTCTTATTGTAGCTGTTTTGTGTCTCAACCTAAGGAAACTGGGTCCTTCCTAAAATTAACATCTGAACTAGAATATGTAGCACTGCCTTTTGTACTTAAGTTGAACAAGAAAAAAAGTCATTTGAAAACAAGTAATTCCTCGAAACTGCTCAGAATGCAGATAAACAATATAGTGTTGTTGCAGCTCACAGCAATATATTAATTGTTTTGAAATTTGAGAGTATCATATTGTAATCAGTGTCAGAAATAGCTCACCATATGTGTCATTATCAACGTTGATTAATAGATAATAAATTAAACTGAGTGTGTTTTTTAGCTATTATAAAGTCATCAGATTTTTCTGTTTATAGAACTCAACTGATCTTGTTTTTAAAGATTTTTAAAAATAATTTAATTCTTCAAACAAAAGTTGGGGTGTTTGGGGGAGAACAAAAAAAACATCATAAATAACTTGTGTACTCTCTCCTGAAGCCATAAACTAAACTATGTGTGCAGAACAGATTGAAATTTGGGTCGGTTTTCATGGAAAACTTACCCTAGATTTTAAATTGGCCAGGGCTTACAGAGCCCAGAGGTGGAGCTGCATCACACGGCCCAGAAGTAGAGCTGTACCAGAGGACTTATTTAACCTGAGGCTGAGCTGCACCACAGGACCCACTGAGCCCAGAGGTACCATAGAACTGCACCTTGAGACCTATACAGAGCTCAGAGGCGGAACCGTGATATTAAACCCACAATGCACCATGGAGCCCACTGAGCTCAGATGTGTCCTCTTAGCAGGGGACCCACTGAGCCCTGAGGTGGAGCTGCACCATGGGGCCCATTAAACAAGTAGGTGGAGCTGCACCCAAAGCCCGTTGTCAGTACAATCATAACAACTTCTTTAACAGATCACACTGAAAAAAAAAGGCTCTGTGGCCTTGCAGAACTTCTGAAATATATCTGCTTTTTCATGGGATTCAGTACGGAGCATGTGCAATTTGTATTATCCTAACTTAATAAAAGTGCATTCAAAATACTTTATAAACAGATGTTTACATAATATAAGCCTGAACTATAACATTTATTTTTATCATACTGTAAAAAATGATCAATAAGTTATGTCAGCATATGCATTAACTTTAAAATATTTTAACTTTTATTTATTTGGTTATTTATTTATTTATTTATTCATTCATTCATTTTCTTTTCGGCTTAGTCTCTTTATTAATCAGGGGTCGCCACAGCGGAATGAACCTCCAATTTAACCAGCACATATTTTTTTATGCAGCGAATACCCTTCCAGCCGCAACCCAACACTGGGAAACATCCACATGCTCTTGCACACACTCACATACACTACAGACAATTTAGCTTATTCAATTCACCTGTACTGCATGTCTTTGGATTGTGGGGGAAACCGGAGCACCCGGAGGAAACCCACGCCAAACCGGGGAGAACATGCAAACTCCACACAGAAACGCCAACTTACCCAGCCGGGGCTCGAACAAGCGACCTTCTTGCTGTGAGGCAATTGTGCTACCCACTGCGCCAAATTTTTTTATTTATTCATTTATTTTTAGGCAACCACTAATTTTACAGTGTATTTTTCAGAAAAAGTACTGAATCAAAATAATCATGGCTCATAACAATGTTTTGCGTTGGGCTATCAATAAGTTTGTCAGGCTTTACTCTGCAAAAAACAACTCACTGGATGTACTTTATCACAAAATATTGTTCTGATAAAAACACTTAATAAATAATCAAAAACAGTGACTGAGACAAACAAGCATATAAATGGATGTGAATGAATTCACTGACGGTCAAGATGATTCAAAGTTCCCATATGAGCCTATGTTATTCAGCTGTTATCATCTCAGAATAACATACCTTGGCATGTCATGACTGACAAATCAGAATCAAGTATTCCTGACAGCCATGTAATAAAAGTTACATAAAGCACTTGTGTGTTTATATTTGATGAAACTGATTGGAGCTGACTGCCTTGGAAAGTCTGGAAAACCTCTCAAACATTAAAAGCCATCAATCTTCTGTGGACTTTCTAGGTTTGATAACTATTCAGCAAAGATTCGATAACAAACAGATGGAGAAGATCTTTACAAAGAGAAACTGAAATGAAACTCACCCACAAAATGAACTGATGCATTACGACACCTTGTCTCTGTGTGCTGCATTCCTAAATTCTCTTCACTGACAATAGTACAGAGAACATTCACATCCTTCTTATAGCAATGAACAAAGAAAACAAAAATTACTCAAGTAAAGGAATGCATTTAGAGTTAGTCAAACTGGCATTTGAACAACCACTGCAACTATATGTTCTGTGAAAACAGCCTAAAAGAATTTGTTTTTGATGTCACTGAAGAGTCTACAAACACATTATCTGCAGTAAAAAAATAAATGAACCAATCACACTGCTTATCTTACCTTATAGCCACAATTTATTAATGTTAATGCACTGATAGGACTAGGACATAGCATGAGTAAGGAACTTATTTTCTCAAGCAGATGTGAGCTGATATGTCCTTTATTGCTGGACATTTATACCTGGAACAGGTTTTTTTTTACTTGTGACACAACACACTAATTGGCACCCCAGATGGGACCGGTATAGGGGTAAAGTAAAATGGGGACTTCGTTGGGCTGACCCAAGCAGATCCTTCATATACACTAAAGGGTAAACATTTTTTGTTATAAATATGTTGGTACTCTGTATGGGTTGGCTTGCTTTTCAAGAATATCCAAGGACTATAGATTCAGCAAAAAATCTTCTTTAATGTTGTACTGATTTCTTTAACAGTAAGCATTGTAGACCAGAATTATGAAAAAAAAAACATAATTTTCCGTATCAAAAACCACATTTGAGTCACTTGTTTACTAACATGAGACAACTTATTGCTCAATGATTTTCCAAAGCTCATTACAGTTAATAATGAAACATTTACAAATGAAAAAAAAAAAAGAAAAGCTAAAAGCAATTTTTTAAAGAATCCTTTAGAAGCAAATCACTCATCTCTTTTAGCACAGGCACTAAGAGAAATATTTGTGTAAGTTTTAAAAATGTATCTTAAATTCTGATTGTTTGCTATAATGTCTGTCTTTCTAGTTTGTCTGGCTGCACAGAGACATAGATTGGCTGTTCCCAATGTTCCTAATCAAACCTTAGAGAACTGAATGTCCCTTATAAAAATTAACTATGGTTTTATTATAGTAAAACCGCACTAACCATTATGTTTTGACACATTGATTACTTTTTGTATAATCAAATATTTACTAAAATGTCATGGTTAAACTATGGTTAGTGTCATAAAACAATGATTATTGTGTGGTTACCATGGTTTAACCAAAATAACAATGTCTTTTTTGAGGCTTGGTTACACACACACATATATACACACACACACACACACACACACACACACACACACACACACACACACACACACACACACAAAACCATGTATATTTATATATATAAAACCATGGCTAACTTTTGTACGTGTGGGAGTAGTATCATTTTAAAAGGTGCTACTAGAGAATGAGCAGTACAAATCATCCTGTGCTTTTGCTTGTGGTATATATAAAAAAACATTGTTTTCAACTGAAAACTTACAATGCATAAGTTAAGATATGAAGCAATGTGCATGAGAAATGAGCAAATAAAAACAACAATCCCACACACAGAGCACAAATCAATTCTGCTACATCTGTATTTGAGGGAGAACAAGCAGTCTGAAAGTTTACTTGCATTCGGACAGACGGAGAGGTTATGTTTTGTGTCTGCAGGTCATTTGTGTGGCAAGCCGTTTTGACATTTAATGAATGAAACATTATATATACAGTTGAAGTCAGAATTATTGGCCCCCCTGTTTATTTTTTCCCTTATTTGTGTTCAACAGAGAGAAGATTTTTTTTCAGCACATTTCAAAACGTAATAGTTTTAATAACTAATTTCTAATAACTGATTTATTTTATCTTTTTCATGATGACAGTAAATAATATTTGACTAGATATTTTTCAAGACACTTCTATACAGCTCAAAGTGACATTTAAAGGCTTAACTAGGTTAGGGTAATTAGGCAAGTTATTGTATAACAAAGTTATTGTATAACAATGGTTTGTTTTGTAGACTATTGAAAAATATATAGCTTAAAGGGGCTAATAATTTTGACCATAAAATGATTTTAAAAAAAATTAAAAACTGTTTTTAATCTAGCCGAAATTAAACAAATAAGACTTTCTCCAGAAGAAAAAAAATATTATCAGACATACTGTGAAAATTTCCTTGCTCTGTTAAACATAATTTGGTAAATATTTAAAAAAATATATCAAATCAAATGGGGGCTAATAATTCTGACTTCAACTGTATATTTGTATGTTGTAGTTTGATATCCTAATGAAAAGTCTAGAGAGAAGTATTTAATGAATAAACTGGTATCTACAGAATATTTTAAAAAAAGTGCAAAATTGCCTTCACACTAATTCGAAGCAAATAAGATTTGATGTGTAATTAAATAACAATGTTGGTATATCATTAAATAACAAGAAATAAATATACATTTTTACTATGTGCTCACTATTTAATTTTGCTGGTTTAATAACAACCCACTAATTTAAAACAGTTTTTTTTTGCTGAATAATGGCTGTCAACAGGTAGTGCTAAAGTTCTCTGCAGGATTTGACTGCTTGTCTAACCTAGAAACCCACACTATCGATCGGGACAAGATTTGATAGGTGATTGTAGATGAGGCTTTACGATTATGTTGGTTGGCGGTGCTTAAAACTCTTTGTAGAATACTTGCAATATGTATTCTGCAAAATGTATATTTATCTAACTCACAGAAGCAACAAGGATGCCTTATTAAGGCCCTGTCACTCAAGAAGCAGCAAGTGATTGAGCCATCCATGACTCACTCTTGTAATAAGATAGCTAAGTTTATGTGGAAAGAGTTGTGTTAATGGGAGTTTCTCCAAATTTTTTATCCTGTCATTGTTTAGTCACTCCACCAATCCCAAATAACAAAAAAAGAAGATATTTTGAAGAATGTTGGCTACCAGTAGCCATTTACTTGCAAAGCAATTGTTTTTTCTTACTATTTACATCTGTGGCTATCAGTCCTGAACCACTAAAGGGTGAGTATCAAATGATTTTTTGGGTGAACTATCCTTACATTTATTTTACTATTAAATAAATAAGATATGTGCCATTTTCTCACTGAGCCCCAACCCCTAAAAATGTTTCTGCATGTTGCTGATATTCAATAAAGACAGCTAACAGCATCTGATTAAGGTACCAACCCGCAAAACTGCAGTGGCCTACAGAAAAATATAAGTTTGGTTTTGTTGGCTTTTATTTAAAAAAAATGTTGTGAAAAACTGCTCTTGATTATTTGAAGGATTTTTTTTTTGTCATGTAAATTCTTTTTCTCAGTTGAATTTGTGAACTTGTGCAGAAGACACAATTGAGATGAATAGCATTACAAGTCATTCACTCTGTCCTGAGAATTTTTTTCCCTACACTGTTAACAATTTTTGTAAATTACATAGTATTTAACTGTAGTATAAACTGTATTTTACTGTAGGACAGTTATGCAGTATGTTACTGTATTTTAAAGTTGCATTGGGAAAATTACTGTATATATTACAGTAATGATATACAATGGTGCAAATACATATACAAGATAAATGGGGCTTTAAATGTTATGAACTGCTGCCAGTAAATTACTGTAGATTCTACTGGAAATTGTTAAAAGTGTATTCATTACATCTAATCTTTATATTGACTTTGTATTTAAGCTTTGAAGCAAGTGAATAATTACATTTACGTTTGGTGTGCAGAAAAATCTAAAGAAAAAAAAACTTGTAGCTAAAGAATAAGAAAAATAATGGAACAGCTCTAAAAAGGTACTAAAGTAGGGTCATGACAAGTTTATTAGTATGATTTACAGAATAAATGTTAAAACAGCTTGCCATAGTGTTTGATATATTGTGAATGAGTCAGGTGGTGGAGATTGTCTTGTTTTATACATCGTAATCTATTAATAATCTATCCTTGAAACAGAATGTGTCTGTGTATTTGATCTTCAAGGTGAGACTAAAACTTTCATGAGGCCATAACTACACCATCTGATTTCAAAATGCATCTTTATGGCGTCACTCCCAGAATTTTAAATTATTTAATGGATATAATAAAAAATTATTAGTTTTAGTGGAAACTATAATGGTCATTTGGGTCTCTGCTGGTATTATTTTTATCAGCCGTCTATTGGTGCCATGTTAAAACCAACATAACTCATTAGAATATGTCCCAAAATACACTAATAAAATGTACTAGTTTAAAATTGTTATTGTTTTAATTTAATGCTTTTTTTGTGAACTAATTAGTAGTGGAAATCATAAGAATTTACTCACTTCTGTGATGGTTTATAGTTTGTTTTTGTTTTTTGTTTGTTTTTTTTTCTTTTTCAGCAAGGTTGAAATAAATGTGAATGCTAACAGCAAGCTTTCTCAGGTATTTGTAATTTTGCTTCTCACTCAAAAAATAACATGCACATTTCTCTTTGTCCGTTGCTTTTATTAATTAATTATTATGTAGGAATCAGTTTAAATTACACTGAACAATGTGCTGCCATTACAAAGTTCTAGCCATATTAAGAGCTCCCTTCGGCTTTATCCAAATATTAAACTCATTAAAATAGAGAACTAAGACTGAAATTCATTAAAAGGTTTTACCTTTTTTCCACACAAATCCGGCTAATCGCTGGTGTACAGCTTCATGTTCTTTTATCATGATGGCCACTAGAGGGCATGTTGAGATCATTTCTCCAGGCTTCTCCGCCGCTATTCAGATATCAAAGGATATGCAGCTGCTACTGTACTGTATGCCATTCAATCTGATAAAATGTAATTAAATTAACTGACATTTTTTTTATATGATATGAAAGCATAAAATTCAATTTCAACTATGAATTTCTATATGACTTTGGGAAATGTCTGAGTCAAAATGTCATGAAGTCACAGATCTACAAAAGTCATAGTGTTTGTTAAATGAAGATGCTGTAGTGTAGCCTATGGGATATAATTGCCATACTAGATGTTTAATAATAGCACATATTAACAGGAGTATTTTAGTTTTTTATTTCTCAGCTCCTATTTACCTTTGAATAAAAAGTGGCATGTCTAAAATTATTTATAACTTTCATAAACTGTCACATTCTGGGAAAATCCAACGTTTTAGACCATTCCAAATTAACCAAGCTGTTCTAAAGCATCCTAATTACCCTGATTCATTGGGAACATGTGTTTTAATCAAGTCAACAACAGGTGAAAAACAGAAGAGCTCTGCTGTTGGTTTATGGACAGTCATGTCTAAGACAAAATAACTCTACGAACTCATCTGCGGCTGCACATTGTGGATGCTCACAGGTCAGGAAAGGGATATAAGATCCTATCTAAATGGTTTGAAGTTTCAGTGGCTACAGTGCAAACAAGTATTATTAAAGAATACAAGACATTCCACACTGTGAAAAAAGACCATCCTGATGAATCTGGGCTCAGCTGGTGGCAACATCTCAAGGCAGACAATCCAACAGACACTGCACAACACTGGATTCCACGGACGCAGACCAAGGAGGACACCACTTCTCCAGAGAAGGCACACAAAAGCCCGCTTGGCCTTTGCAAATGAAACAAATATTGAATTGTTTGGCCACAATAATATAGCCTTCATTTGCCCCTCTGTGAAACATGGTGGAAGGAATCTAAAGTTTCGGGAGGGGTGTTTTTAACAGGTGGTCTAGGGCAGTGGTTCTCAACTCCAGTCCTCGGGCCCCCCCCTGCCCTGCACATTTTGTATGTCTTCCTTACTAAACACACCTGATTCAGATCATCAGCTCATTAACAGCGAGATCCATGAACTGATCCTTGTATGTCAAATAAGAGAGACACAAAATGTGCCGGGCGGTGGGGCCCGAGGACTGGAGTTGAGAACCACTGGTCTAGGGCAATGTTTCTCAACCACGTTCCTGGAAGACCACCAACACTACATGTTTTGGATGTCTCCTTTGTCTGTCACACCCATTACAGGTCTTTCAGTTTCTGCTAATGAGCTGATGATCTAAATGAGATGTATTTGGTTAAGGAGACATGAAAAATGTGCATAGCTGGTTGTCCTCCAGGAACGTGGTTGAGAAACACTGGTCTAGGGAACCTATACCAAAGCCCACTTTAAGGAAGGGGTGTCCAAACTCGATCCTGGAGGGCCAGTGTTCGTATAGTTAAGTTCCAACTTCCCTTAACACACCTGCCTGGACGTTTCAAGTATATCTAATAAGAGCTTGATTAGCTGGTTCAGGTGTGTCTAATTGGGGTTGGAACTAAACTTTGCAGGACACTGGCCCTCCAGTAATTTCACTCGGTGGCCATCTTTGTAACACCTCTCGGGCAGTATGCTCGGGTATTCTGTTTGAATGGGGCAACATCAAACTCTCCAAAACTGCTTGCCAAGCTTACCATTGAATTTCATATTAGGAACCACCAATAAAATTAAATAACAACTGTCTTAGTTTCATTTCTAAACATCCAAATGACACAAAATCTGCAGAAACTCACGTTGGGTCCGAGCTCCTCCCCCGGAGTATCGTCAATCTATAGCGATCGATGATTGTCTCCTGTACAAGAAGGTGGGCTTTATTCACCATATAGTGATCGATGATTGGCTCCTGTACTAGTAGGGGGGGCTTTATTCACCATATTGACCGTTATACTTATCCCCATTCAAAAAGATATGAGTGACATGTCTTGTGTATTCTATTCTTTGTCTATACATAGTAAATGTCAAGATAAAAAAGGAGTTATACATCGACATTCTCAACAACAACATCAGGGGGGTATTCCAGAAAGCAGGTTATGTGACATACCCGGGTAAGTTTGAGAGTAAGTAAGTGGATAACCTCAGATTTGGTTCCAAAATCGGAGGTAACTTCTGGGGTATGGTAAGTAGTCATAGCAACTTACTCTCTGAAGATAACCTGCTCGGTAGCAGGTTATGTTCCAGAGTTAGTCTGTTTTTAGAGAGTTTACTGAGCATTGCATGCTCTTTAGATGAAAATTTTGATGGACGTAGAAGCACAGATATACAGTTTTTTCATCGTGAGAGGGTTATTAGTGCATAGTTCTTTTCATAACCAAATAAATAATTGAATGAGTGTTGTCGTTTTTCGAAAGAATCATTAATGCATTTAACAAACCTTTTCAAATCAAACGTGACAAATCGCTACGCAGATCTGCGCTTACCATGGTTAACGTACCGCTCAGTGCAGCGCTTTGTTTTTTGCGTCAGGGTATTTTACTGTACAATGTGGCAATAGCGCATCCATCTGTACAGTATGCCTGGCACTGAACTATTTTATACACTTTTGTACAGTTCATTGGCCATACACTACTTAGTATCCTTACTCAAATGTGTTAGAGCGCGGCAATAGTGTAGTGGTCAGTGCGCCCCTAAAGTACAACGGTGCTCACAGCAGAGTGAGTTCGAATCTCACATAGAGGTTTTTTTTTCTCTTCCTCTCTCTCTCTGCACCCCTCACTTTTTTTTCTGTAGCCTATATATAATATTATAAGAAGTGGCAGCTTTGTCTTTTCTATGAAAATATATTCATATTTAAAGATGTAGTCGTTCATAGGTATACATCTATTCACACTGCACACACACTTGATACATTTTTTAAATATAATTTTTTTCAGGGTTTCCACATGCTATTGGGTGCATTAATTGCAGCCTCTTTCCATCAGTCAATAAAGGACACTGATAATATGAAACATTTTTATCATTTTTAATATTAACAACTTAATTTTCTGTCCTTAATCTGTTGGTGTTACAACTATTAAACTCATTACTGCTTCATATGTGATGACCCCACCTCATCACCTGGTTGAGGCTAAATGTCCAGGGTCTGTACATGATACCAGAATTTTCAGGGAGTCTTCATTATGACACACATTACAACAGGATACATTTGATTTACACAATGTTTTTTTTTTTTTTTACTATATTTGTATTATATACCTCAATCATTACTGGGCACTACATTGGTTACTTGCTGGAGGACAGAGGATACCCTTTTTGTATATGATGACACCCTACCCTGCACTCAGCCTGACCCAGAGGAACCCTCAGTGACCCAAGCAGACCAATGAGATGGAAGAGTTCTAAGAGAAATGATTTGTCAAATTAATTAAATAGTTTGGTCTGAAGCACTGTTCGTTTCTTTATTTCCTGAAATAAAATGAATGATTAGATTTTTACATTGCTTTATACACACACACACCTTTCAACATGTAACATTTTTTTTCCTGTACATTTCTCACCTTAAGGTGATGCTCATGTGACTTTATTTGTCTTTGAAGATGGACTTTATACAGCTACTTTAGAAATAAAATAAATAACAGATTGTTTTGTGATACAATAGTGAAATTCAAACATGGACAAGTGCAGACAAATTCTTACACTGTTTGTTAGTTGAGGCAGAAGGAACTTCATCTGCACGCAAAACAAAAAACATAAAAAGAATCTAAATTTACCTGACAGCAATCACTTACAACTGTGACAGATTGTGTGGTTTAAGGTCAAATAATT